>JBBPNU010001191.1:0-10417 GCA_038091055.1 Leccinum angustisporum
CTGCCTGGGCTGTGTTTTTAAAAATTTGTGGTTTTATTGTCTGGGTTAAAAAAAACACACGACTCCGAGTCGGATGGGAAAGTGGGAGACAAGTTTTATGCAAGTGCACGGACCAACGTCGTTATGTACCAATGGTGGACAAACTCCAAGTCGACTCGCTGGACGAGCTCGCATCCGCGTGTCTATGCAAATAAACATTTAACTGTTTGGGTAGAACCCAGTACATACATTAGTTACTGTGATGTACTGTAAAATGTCATATATATCTCCCACCAATCAGGTATATTTCCGCATAATCCCGAGACGTCTCACTACATTCCCATCGATTTGACGATGTGCGATTTTCACTGGGAATGAACCATCGCTGGTGCGGAGGACAGAGAGAGCGATCGTGTTTGATATATTGAAAGCGCAATCCTGGCCAGTGGCACAGTTTGTCAGGTCTGTTAAACACTGCTGCCAAGGATCCATTGCACCCGCCGAATAATTGAGGTGTAGTAAGACGAGGAAGGTGGAAACTTCAAACAGTTGATCAGATACTATGTATAAGATCCAGCAACGAATTACCTTTCAAGAAGGGTAGTCTGCGCACGTGTTGGGGAAAGGATAGTGGACTGTACGAATCTAGACGGTTAGCTACATATGCATACGAGTATCAAGATAGTATCAGACGAAATGTTAACATACCTCAGCTTCACCGAAAGTGAGATATTGAGAGAGCGCTGAGGGGAAAATGTCCAAGGACGTGTGTACTGGATCAGAAACTCGTCACCACCTTTAACACTCCGTTCCCTAGAAATGGTAGCAAGTGGAACAAGAACGCGGCCGGGTGAGAATACGAAAAGAATGAAGAATGTGACAATTTAGACTTACTATTTAGTTAGGGATCATATACTTCACCGAACATGAATTTGATCCGCCACAGGGCAACTTTAGGAAGCTTCATTGCATATGGGCGCACTGTCCCCCACAGCCTCTGATATCCACACAGCATCCAAGATGATCGTGCCATTGGCTTAAGAAAGATACTGGGTTCGAACCAGTACCCAAATGTTCCCCAGGCCTGCCGATGTCCATTTCCCCAACGGCGAAAATGCACCATGCAACGTGTCGATAAACAAGTAAGGGACTCTGCCAATCATTACATGCCTATCAACTTATCAGCTCGAAGGTGTTCCCGCCGTTGGACACGTAGCTTGTCAACCTGTCATCGTCTCGTCATGGTCGCCGCTGTCGTCGGAGTCTCCAAAAGCGAAGTAAAAATCTGGGCTCCTCAGGGTTGAGACTTGGCAGAGGCCAAGGCTTGTCATAGTATGTACCTGCAGGCACGTCGAATCAGAAGGCACAGCGAGCCCCGCGCCCCGCGCATGGCAGTGGCCAAAGTCCAAATCAGACTCCGGGCTGGGAGGGGGAGAGCAGGGGCTCAGCGGAAGAAGAACAGGAAAATTTGGATTGAAAAGGGTTGGGAAACCATTACTCGTGCCAGCATTATGAGTGCTAGTAACACGTCCCACAGCATAATGACGTTTGCCTGACAACAACCATTGAATAAATTATGCCTCGATCGGGAACCTCCGGCATGACCTGGTTTCCTGCCAGCTTGAACAGCTCCAAGTCAGTTACTGGTTCACCACCGATAACCTTGGCCTCTGTCGGACTCCAAACGCATCATGATACACATACTACACCTCATCCGCAGATAAGCAAAAAAAGTCTTGCACATTGAACTTCAAGTTATCAAAAACTCGGAGTCGATGATTTCCAAAGAACCGCCGCTCGTCGTCTCGCTAGCCTAGGACAAACGACTCTTCGGGGTCTCTGTGCCTAGTGGAGAGGACGTTCACTTTCCAAAAACTCCAGCTTGAATTCCCCTTATTGAAAACTTCAATGTGAAATCGCGACAGGCTCATGCTGGTTGATGCTCCTAGTGTCTGATTTCAACCCAGGCACGGCCAACAACGAAAGACAAGACGCCCGCGCACTGTCACCCACATTGAGAAGCACGTCGATCGTTCAGCGTGCTCGTTGTGTTCCACCGGGCGTACACAAATCTCTGTTCACTGTCGCACACGATGAGCACGTATATATAAACGTTTTATGTAAGTAGTAAAGTAGTACAATGTTTATGTTTCATGTTCATACCTATAGCAACGACTACCTTCCTGCCTGGGCCCTACTTGCGGGAAACTACATAGTTAATACCAAAACATGATAAGTTGGAAACCCCACGATAGTACGAAATACAAACGAGACACGATCTCGTGAAAACACCAACGATGCTAAAAAAAAGATAAAGATAAACTACGAAAGCAAGGAATCCCGTAGGAGGTATATAGTGCAGACAAAAAATACAGAAGAAATCCACGCGAGTGCCAATGCCCCAATCCAAGCGCTCGTTGCCTGACTGACGTCGCTCGCAGAATAAATGACGGTTCTAAACCCGGAAGAACCCCTAGAGAAGAAGCTCGAGTCGCAATAGCAATTGTCGTATACGCCAGTATACTGGAAGATCGAATTAGCGATGATCACGATCGCGTTGACGATAGCGAGCGATTTTCCTATCCATCTCAGCCAATCCGCAAGACGGGTGAGTGTCTGAGCGAGACGAGCATTACCCGCATCCATGCTCGGAACCACGACATCCTCCATTTCGACAGTATGGATCTTGACTTCCTGCAACGGTATGGCATCACTGAAATCATCGTATGCACTGATTCTTGAACTCGAAGAGGGCGTGTGTTGCCAGCTGATTTCAAAGTCGGGGGTGGGCAAGTTATCCCTGAGATGGTGTGCATAGTATCCGAGTGCGTTCGACAACACTAGCGTTATCCATACCATCGTGGATATCGCTCCGTATATCAGGAAGGCGAGAGAACGACATCCCAGCCCCTATCATCGCAATTCTCAGTTCCTCAGCTATCTCGTTATAGAAGGACACTTACGGTGGTAGGGGTGTACCAAGCCGCAAGAAAGGCCGCACCCGATGTAGCCCATTGAAGTTGCAGCGCCATGAGAGACGCCACCACCATGTTGAAAAAAACGCCTCGGGGCAAAAGAACTTTGGCGCCAGTGTCTCCGGGGTAGCAATAACGCATGATTTGATCACGGTTTCCCAGTCGAGACTCAGCAGGAACATCACCGCTCACGTGGTCAAGAATAAGCTGACCGTCAAACCCTTCTTGGCGGTGCCACTTTCTCCAAGACGCACGGTAGTACAGCGAGGTAAGGTGGACAGTCCGAGACCACGAAAGAACTCTTGCATAGTTGAATACAGGAGGGATTCTGGACTCGTCAGGGGATACAATATTTCTGTTGAAATATTCCCAATCTGGACTGGGGCTAATGGTCAAGCCGAAGTCGGAGTGGACGGGGATGAGATTTGCACTGGGATCATGGGGATCTGGAACGAAAACACGTCGATTCGCCTTGTTGTACGCCTTATGCACACGATCGTAATCGCATGTAGGCGAGAGAACCAACCAGCCCACGACGACTGGTATCAGCCAAAGCCATATTGAGACGCTTCCCTGTCCATTGGATTCATTTTGCTGTTCCAGACTAGAGAATGAATCGGCGACTGTAAGGAGATAGGCGACGACCACCCATGCGACTGATGTTAGGGTTGTGATTGACCACGTGTGTGAGTACTTCAGTTCATCTGAAAACGTGGTCCACCATTGGTCGTTTGCTGGGTGGACGACGAGAGATTCGAATGAACCAGATTTCCCAGGATGGATGCGTAAAGGGAGCTGTTGGAGACTGCTCAAAACCTGCACTACAGACCGGCGCACTGCAATGGTGGGATAGTCAATCCCAGAAAAAAGATAGTCATTGAGCCACCGGGTGTTAATGAGGGTGATATATAGGGAGTAGGCGGCGAGTGTTGGTGAGCCGAGTGTTAAAATGACAGACATAAGATTATCTATCCTGCGTGGAGCGCCGAAGGGGAGCTGGGAGAGCAAAGCAAGATATGGGAGGAGCCAAGCGGAAAATTCCTGTGAAAAAACAGTGGTCCAGCTTGAGAACGCTGGCCCGGAGCCGCAATACTTCTTGCAGCCATCGAATGAGATTGCGGTAGCAGTAGAGTTAAGATCAGATCTGTCAGTGATGAAAGATCCATTGCTGGTGCGGAGGACAGAAAGAGCGGTCGTGTATGAAATATTGAAAGCGCAATTCTGGTCAGTTGAGTTGGCACAGCTTATCACGCCTGCTAAGCATTGCGAGAAATTGGTTGCGCCGGAATAATTGGGGCATAGTAAGACGAGGAAGATATAAACTTTAAATAGCTGATCAGATACTTCATGATACGTGGAAAAGCAACGAATTACCTTTCCAGCAGGATAACCTGAGTCTGCGCATGTGTTGGGGAAACGGTGGTAGATAGCTGTCGTTGCTTTGGCTTTTGTAGCTTACTGTATAGTTTGGGGTCATATACTTCCGAACTGAACACACCGCCTCGAGGCAAAGCCAGTGGCAGCATTTCCTTTCACCGCAGGAAAGAACACGGCCCAGGGGCACCTCACAGCCCTCTGATATCCGCTCAGGACTGGTACTGAGTCAGTATCCTTTGAACAATCGACGATGGTACCCGCTCGCCGATCAGACCGCACTGGATCTGAACCAGGAAGACATATCGATTTCCATTGCCACGACGGCGAACCCCAAAAATGTGCCACGCAACTCGATAAACAAGTAAGGCATGCAACTTACCTAGTAGGTCCTTTCAACGTCGACTCGAGTCCCCGGCATTTTGAACAAGCCCCGTCTTTTCAGTGACCAAGTATAAAAGATGGGGCTATGTAGTACTGTCCACAAGGCAAAAAGCCGGAATTGATCGCATCGGTTGCGTGGCAACTTGAACCCAGGACCTCAGGAACAACACGTTGCTGACTCCTAGAAGTTGGCCGCTGAATCAGAGAGGGAGTAGAGTATATGATTGAATAAACTACGTTTTTGGGGTGTGAGGAGATGTAGTCGAGCAGGAACAATCTTAAGGTGTGAAAAAAGTAGAAGAGATCGATCATCGGATGGTCCCGTTTGATCATCCAGCGACGGAAATCAAAATAGTATGTTTCGATCATCACACATATCTGAGGTGAACGAGGGAGAGAAAGAGAACAGTCTGCCACACATGAACAGGGGAAAAGAAAAATGGACGTCAAACATATATCGATCAAAAGTCGAAGAATTATCCTAGGCAAGACAACAACAACCCAAAATGAATCTGCAGGTATTTCACAGGTTACAATTGCACATATAACTTAGAGTGTGTTCGGATTTCCGATCACGTCGAAAATAGAGATCTAATTCAGAAGATTCGTTGAAGGTCGTGGAAGCCGGCAAAGAATAAGAAAAAGACAAAATGTGGTAGGGGTAATTTGCATAGGTAAGCGATTAATACACAGCGAGTAAGATATAGAATACCGCTCTCGGTTCATCAATTGATTATTCTTCTTTTGCTTTAAATAACGCTTTTGCGTGGATGTTTGCGTTGCGGGCTCCAAAACTTATTCTGTCCGAGACACGATGGCCAGTGGATGGATAGGCCAGAACACGTTGGGTGCGACATTGATTCCATTTTCATTCGGTGTTCGTTAGGTTCCTCAAGCCCTCCCGGGTAGAATCATCAAGGCTTCCAATCTTTCTTCAAGTCCCTTGCCCAATCCCTCACGCTCCCACTCGCCACCGCCATCTTCGAGCAACGCTATGCTGTCCCTATCCTTGATTGATGCAGTAGTCGAAACATTCCCAAAGCCTTTCACACTAGGGATGTGTGGTGGCGGTTCGGACGAGGCACATGTAATGAACGACGAGAGAGGAACAGTGGACGTGGGAGTGGACGCGAGGAGATCCGTGTAGGACATGAATGAGAGTCGTTTCGACGCCGCGTGCGTCGGGGAAGGTGGGTGGGAGATGTTCAAGGGGTGGCTGAATGGAGAGCCTGTGTATGTCGAGGAAGGAGAAATTGAGAGGGGAGCTTGCGAAGGTGTCTGGGGGTGAATCTGCTGCACAGCTGCAACAGGCTGAAGGTGCTCGACCGCTTGTAGAGGAGAAGCAGTGACAGGGGGGAGATGTTCAACCGTCGTCGAAGGGGACGGCTCAGCGGACGATAGGGTGGAGTAATAGGCTGACGTGGGAGTGTTTATCGAAGTACTCGACTTTCCTGCCTTCCTGGCTGTTCCAACGGTGGGAGACGAGATGGGAGGTAGTGTCTGAATCGTCAAACGACCCTGTGGATCTTTGGTGGGGCTCGATGAGAGCAGGGGCAACGGGATCGGGGCGGAAGGCGAGGAGGACCCAGGGACGCTCAGCAACAAGCTGGAGCGATGTATAGGAAGGGACTTTCCACTGGTAGGACTGGGACTCCTACTTCTGAGGCTCCCGATCGGACTCGCAAAACCGCTTCTGAGTTGCCTATCTCTGCCACGAGCGGGGGTAACGACAGCAATGTAATCCTCCTCCATGGGGGAAGAGGACGCGAGGATGGATGCTGCGGAATCCAGGACAGAGGGGACGCTCTGTTCCAGCTGTTCGGTGGCTTTAGATCTGGCAATACGGTGTGGGTTGGATGGGTGGGAAGATGGGGGCGATGGAGGTCCTATGGGTTCGATGTCCCGTTCAAAGATGGCTGAGGAGGACGAGTGACTGAAAAAAAACACCGCTGTCAGCGAAAAAAGGGTTGGCAAAAAGGATATCTTACGCTGATGTGGGTGATGAGGGGATGGAGGAGGGTGAACGGGAACCAAGTCTTGTGTTTCCCGTCTGCAAAAGCTGAGAGGCGTGGGATGACAGTCTGTGCTGTGATGGAGTGAGGAGGGTTGAATGTGAGGTCATCCGACGAAGATCAACAGGGGGCGAGTGTTGGGGAGGCGAGAGCATTGTGGTGGCTACAGAGAGAGAGATATGAGAGATATATAACATTATAAATATATAAATACTTGCCTTGTTGTTCTGTATTCATGCTGGGGAGTGGCGAGAGCGAAAAGTACGAGGTGGATGATTGTGGCTTTAACGAAATGAAACTAGGAGATATATGACCCCTTTATGACGGGTTATCAACCCATTTACAGCACCGCCTTTGTCTCATCGCTGTGGTGGACGGCCGCAGCAACTATTCCCCTTGTTGATCCTGATTTTCTCGGCTGTGTTCTCTAGTCGACTCTCGTGGGCATCCTCTCACTACGTGCATAGCTACACCCACGAAACAGCCTGCGCAGTGCACACTGCACCACCACCACCATCGGAACCGACCACAGCGTTTGACGGCATCGCGTCCTTGCTCTCTCAGTTTTCGGTGTTCGTTATCTCAGCCCTCAGCCCTACATACTACCCCTCTGCGTATTATTATGATCCTTCCATTCTTCTCCGCTTCGAGCGGCCCAATATCGTTTGTCTCAAACTTGGTCATTCAAGTTTTTCGTTCCTGTGTTCCTGGCATCTCTACGGAGCCTCTCCTCGGACGGCACGGAACCCACTGATCTTCAAAGTTGGCCGTTCGTTTCTCCAAACGGAGGGAGTCCCAACTCTCTCTTAATGGTGGGAACGATTCACATACCGCCAAAACTTCGCCGCAGACATCTTGGGTCTCGGCTATACTACACTAAGTTTGGCAGGGTGGCTTCAAGTACATGATTGTGGCATTGAATCATGCGCCCACCTCGGCGGAGTCGCTGTACAATAGCATGCATAAAGGATCCAGTGACGTCATGTCCGTCTGATACTGGTGGCTAAATGACGAGCTTCCGAGCCTTCCGAACTTCCGTCGAAACGGCTGTACCGCAACATTTGCAAACGATGACATCAGGCTTGATAAGGCAGGCTGGTGGACCTGAATTCCCGTCAGAGCCACGAACCCACCGAGCAAGAATGTTTTTGCGGCAAACGCACATGACCAAAGCCTACAAGTCCGACGTCAAAATCAACTATACGTAACACAAAGTTCGACTCATCGGAAAAAAAAAAGTGTCCTTGTGATCCAAAATGAACAACAAAAAGAAGAAAAAGTGTCCTACAACTTGGATGTCGTAAAAATGTCCAAACATGATAAAACACAGCAGACCTTAAAGTCACGTCATGCGATAAGTCAGAACGCGAGAAGTCCCCTAAAATGTCAATCAACCGTCCCGTTCTCTCCGGCGCCCGAGCATTCCGTTCATCTCGCGTGCTCATGTCTGAGAATCAGAGCCAGAACGGGAACGAGAGTCCAGAGTCGAAGATTGGCATGCTAGTATGCTTCATCGTCATAATCACAGCCCACACTTGGACGCATCCACGAGAGTATACGTCACGTCCACCCTGCCGAGATTCACCGCCTGACCCTGCGTCAACGTATCCATCGCCTTCTGCGAAACCGTGAACCCTGTTTGGGACACGTCCACCGCCAGAATGTTGACCGTCATATCCAGATCCTCGTAAAAGACGGCATAGCACGAGCCGCACTGAGCAGATCCATACTTCTCCACAGTGTACACCCCACCGACGTCTGGGAAATTCGGGAGCGAACCGAGAGTAGGATATTTATGTTCGAGACCATTGGGCCCGGTTGAGCACGCGACGCTGGAGAGGGGAAGGTTGGCGTTGTCGTAGTTGTTGTCGTAGGACAGCGTCGTCGGCGTCTGCGCGAGGACACCGAGACCGGAGACGAATGTGAAGACAGCAAGGAAGAGGGTGGCAAGGTGGTGGTACATGGTCGAGAAGGATGGTAGACGTTGACGGTGAAGCAGAGGAGATAAAACGTACTGTAGTCAAGTAAAACATGCAGCCCTTTTTATACGCGTGTCTCGAAACCATCGGAGCAAGAAAGGACATGCAGTCCTCGTCTGGTGAGCAGATGTTCTCGCTAGAGTATTACGCAACACCCCGGAACGACAGGGAGTCGCCAACGGGAAGTGTCACGAAACGATCGAAGCGCGACAACACCAAAAAGGCCTGTTGCCCCCGAAATTGCTGTACACACGCGGTTTCGCGGGTTATGTTAAGTTGCCACTAGGCCGAAAGACGGCAGCTTGGCAACTTCTTGCTTGCTACATTACCGTTGTGCATCTGTGCTTGAACGGCTTTCTCGAACGGCAGGGAACGTGTCAGAAGCGCCCAGGACGGATCATGCCATCCCCAATACAATCATGATAATCATCGTACGATGGCTTGGCGTGACGCGTCTTAACTCATTCATTTCTTCTTCGTCGTGACGACGGAGGTTGATCCCCGCAACGTGTCCAGAGAGAATCCCGGAGAAGTCATCCTGTATGAATAACAACTCATAATGACCGCAGTCATCTCCGCACAAACGGACATGGAAAACGATGCAAAGTTAACGCAACGACTCACGGATTTTCGAAAGAACCCTCGTTCTAGTAGTATGTAGCCGAGCGGGCGTTCGACGGGTCACCATCTATCAGTTGCTGAGTTGCCATCGAACATGATGCATTGATGGGTCATGTTCCGTAGACAATGGAGTCTTGAATCGGAGTTGTGACACGAGGTACGGCCCGAGTCTAGGTTGCGGCCGTACCTCCAGTTCTGCATCCTGTCTGCAGCGGGTCGTCCATTGACAGATCCAGGCGGTAAACCAGTGCACCGCGCGGTGATCATATCAATAAGGTAGTGACAGCATTTGGAACATTCGGAGTCGAACTTGCGTAGGACCGCGAGAAGAAGCGTGCGAAAAAAACAAAAAAGTTAGACTCTTTGTTTGGGCCCACGAGGTGCAGTCCAAAACTCCATTCGAGTCCTGAGATTAAGCTTGGCAAGTGGGATCAGTTTCAATCACGCCAGACTGATCACGAATGATATGTTTAGCCGACCGGACGAATCTAAAGGCGCTCCGAGTCGGGGCTAAGTGTGGGCAACGTGTCAAAGGAGATAGGTTCGCGTGCGCATCATCGTGTTCTGTCCATTCGGTCAAGTAAATTTGATTCAACCTGGCCACGCGGTGACTCCGACTATCGCCGGCGAAACTTGCCCGGCTCGCATATTTATACTAGGGACGACGGACATGTAACATCGTGGGGACCCCAATGTTCGGCGTTCGAGCCTGCAATTGGGTCACAGGTAAGTGTTGGTGGGTGTGGGGGTTCAGGTGATCTCCGCGAGAACGCGCTGGCCACTCTTACAAGTTTAGTGACCATAACTCATGAAAGCAAGGCAGGCCCTCAGAGGTCTGTCCCTAGTATGCTTGTCCGTTTCATTATGATCGCACCCGCGCTCTTGAACGTAAGTATATACTTGCAGCACGAGGCAATGCAGAAGGTATGTATGGACTATTAGCAAGCGCTAGTATCAGAGGCGGATAAGTAAGTACAGACAGACATCTATGGTCATTGGATATCATGCGTTAACGTTCAACTATGCTAATCAGCTTCGTCTATGACAGGGTTGTACTTGTGCGCACGTCGAAGTAGGGCGCCATCGTAACCAG
>JBBPNU010001192.1:0-10405 GCA_038091055.1 Leccinum angustisporum
CGTGGACTAGGACGGACCGTACGTTGACTTGACGTCCCTCGAGATCGTCGCTCGTCTACTTTGGAAGGATGTGGGTAGTAGCCACCCGATCAGGCTCTGGCGGAAGCCTTATCAAGTGCCGTTTACTCGTTGCAGACCCCCATATGGCATAGGCAAATACCGTAGATATACTGGTAAAAGAAATCGCATTACTCGTTCCAGTCGCTTCTCTTTTCTCGTCATGGTATTACCACGGCATCGGGCCATCGGGATCAAATGTTGCCCAATACTAATATTGTCATCCATTTGTATGCATATCTGATGCGAGGACGTATGAAGTTTATTATGTTCCATTCCCTGTTGTAAAGGCAGGTGGAAGGCCTGGTTAACAGCCAAAAACCCGACTTGCACGGGTAGTCGGCCCGAACCTAGCAAACCTTTTCTTCGAACGATCTATAGTTGCATCTAGGAACGCTGTCGGAGCACCCTTCTCACTTGTCGCTCACTTATATCGAAGGCCCGGACCCTAGTGTGGTCGGAGGTTGATGCTGACAAATCAGATCGGTTGTAACGGGATGACCAATCCAGTCACCGAAGTGACGAACCTCAAGTCGGTGAACGCGGAGACGTTCGTCACATTGACACTGCTCGTTGGTCCACCACCACGATGTCGGCCACAGAGGATGTCAAAGTGCCCTTTTTCAAGAAGGGAAAATCGCGCCCAACGACAACTCGCCGTCGATCCGCATCACCTGGACCACCCGGCGCCTCTTCCTTTGCCGCTGCATCGTCCTCGCGTTCCAATACCCTCGCTACGTCGGAAGTCGTCCTCCCCACACGCAAGGCAGCCACGAACCTGCTCAGCGCGGGAACAAAACGGACGGCTGCCCAGCGCTCAGAACACGACGGCCTTGATGACGACGATGAGTCTACCCGCCAAGGTCCTGACGTGAAATGGACCGCAGCAGACTCCCACATGAACGCTGCACTTGATATAATTGCAGGCGACGAGATGGAGGTAGTTCTCGCTAAGCGACGACGAAAGGAGCGCGAGGACCGTGGAGAAGTCGAGGAGGAAGAAGCCCCGGACGGGGTGTACAAGGGCCAGAAAGCATACCGTAGCCACCTGAAAAAAGATAAGGAAGTGCCCAAGGCAATGCGGATCGGTCCTCAGAGGAGCGCAAACACGATTCGGACGGTTACTATCGTCGATTACCAACCGGATGTTTGCAAGGACTACAAAGGTGCGTATATTGCTCCCCTATACCGCGGATCATGCAACTTACGGATCCGCCTGTACGCAGAAACCGGATACTGCGGTTTTGGAGATACGTGCAAATTCTTGCACGATCGTGGTACATGTAAGTATTGAATCGGGAGCTGCCGTGATTCCCAGAAGGATACTGAGTCCGGCATTCTTAGACCTTGCGGGATGGCAACTTGATAAACTAGCCGAGAACCCCAAAAAACAAGTGGATGACGAGTCCGATTCAGACGAGAACGAGGATATTCCCTTTGCTTGCCTCATTTGTCGAAAACCATATACAGATCCGGTGGCCACTCGATGTGGCCATTATTATTGCTCATCCTGCGCGATCAAGCGATACGCGAGGAACCCAAAATGTTTAGCCTGTGGAGCCCCAACCGGAGGAATATTCAACAGAGCCGACAAAGTCATTGCCAAACTGCATAAGGTACAACCCGACCAAGACGAGGATAAGGAAGCAGGCAACGACAATGGAGCAATCGAAATTGAGGGCCTTGCTGACCAAGGGAACGGAAGTGCTCAAAGCCAGGATTCAGAGGATTCAGAGGACGAGGATTGACTCAGTACATTGTATGGTCTGGAACGTCACTGCGTACTGGTATTTTAGCTGTAATCTTTTTACTTTTCTCTCTTTTCCGATTCGCAGGATGGTTTGCCGGACGTGACGGATCATGCCATACCGCAGCGTGATTTTACTCGGCGTATCCACGGACCGGTTACTACAACCCGACTATAGCATGTGAGCTGATTACGTCTCAGAGTGAACCTTGAAGAGAGTTTGGAATAACGAGAAAGACGGGAAAAAACATAACCGACATGTGTCTTTTTAGTGTTCATCAGCCTCGAGCTCTCATTCGTCCATGCTGGGTCACCTACGGCACTGCCTTCGCTCGTATGCGATTGATCAATAATATTGATCATCTTTCCGTAAACCTGGGTGACCTTGTGACGTACCTGTCACAGCGAGCATTTTACAACGGTGGAACCCAAGGAATTGCGCTTTCATCACCTTCCTAATGGCGTTATCAGCGAACCAGACGGCAGAATTGCTGGCGGCAGAACTTTCATTTTCTTTGGTGCAAGCGGAAAAAGACATGAATACTTGTTTTGCCAGTCCGTATCCTCATCTCAGCTTCATCAGCACCGCCGGCCGAGAAACTTGAGGAAAGAAACAGCGAACCAACTTTGATCCTGTTCGCATCGTTTTGGGGTCGCTAATCTGGACATGGGAGGGGGGAGCATAACCAACACGTTTCTAGTCACGCGTTCTGATATGGTATGGATGCGGACTAGAGATTGGCGATGGCATGTTGCGTGTTGGGCGCAAAGAATGTCATTTTTGCGGTGAGGGTTCTGAACCGGGGCCTCGAGGTCCCATTCCCCCTTTTTTGTTCTTTCCGTATCGCAACGCGCGTCGTTCGTGTCACCTTCTTCACCTTGCGGTTTATGTGCCTGTGGATGAATTTGATTGACACGGAAGGCTCCACCTTTTCAGAGCGTTCCCGGCGCCAACGCAAGACTTGCTGTGGATATGATCGGAACAAGCTCTCGAGCCTCAGGCCTCAGGAGTCAAGAAGGTATCTGTGATTCAAAAAGTGAGTCGCGACTTTTCGAGGCTAGAATGGTGGCGTACGTCCCGGGATACCGATCGATTCGTAATCAGTCAGCGAGGTGGTTGAACTGACGATCTCCCAAGACCGAACAGAAGAGGTATCCTCGTGGAGATCGCGGTGCAGAGAACACCATCAGCTACCCGCGAACGTAAGACGTGTCATGCCTAACTGTACCAGGGTACTGATCGGCTTTTTACAGCGTCTTTCTCTCGCATCCCTTCCTGCTTTTTCCCCGTTACTGCAATGAACAATGAAGAAGTGAGGTGTGGCTCTTTCTCAGGAAATCATGCCAGCGTCACCTCGACCTTACCCTTCCGTGTTCTGAATGCTATTCCTAAGGGGCATGGAAGCCAGCAGTTCAAACATGACCAACGTCAACGTTTTTTTTCTACCGTCCGACGACGCTTGGAGAACCCTAATCTTTCCTTCCCCATTGCCCCTATCATAGCGCCAGTTCCACGTGAAACAGTGGCCAATTGCGACCAACACACGTTTCCTCGCCAAGGCCCTGGTTCGCGAGGCATTCCCAAGTGGTCTCGGGTGCCATGCTGGATCACGCTTGTCTCCATTTCTACTTTCACTAACTCTATTTTACTTTATTTCATATTTTCCAAGACCTGCCTCCATTCCGATTCATGATCAGACTCATCAGAGTGCTGCGGACCGCAATTGAACGTACGTCTTTGTCGGAGGGACGGGCGAGCCGAGAGCACTTATCAGATCAATGTAGGGCTATGCAGCGGCTCGCCGGCGCACAGGCGGATCATCCGTTGTACATACGATGGCGGCCGACCCGGCAGGTGCTACCAAGGGCGTTACGGTTTCTCCCCTATCTATTATTGCATGATCGGCCGTGATCCGTCTTGCGCTCTCGTTTCTTTTTTTTCCGGTGGTTCTAATCTAACGGTCAGGCTAGTCCAGACTTCATCACCGTATCAGTATGATTACGTGAATGGGCCATCGCTTTTCTGTCAGCTTCCTTGTTCTGGACACTGTCGTCCTTGACCGATATGATCGCGTCCAAGACTACCTGGTACTTCATCGCCGTGATTACCGATCCGCGGATTCCGAGTCTCAACCCGTCGCAATAAATCCAAGGATTACGAGCAAGTGGCACCATCACCAGCGCGGCAGCGCCCCCTAAAAAAGCTTAGTACGCTCCCGATACACACATCCTATGATCATGATCATTACCATCGCCTTTCGCAGTCTGACTGGCCACGTTTTCTCTCGTTCGTTATGTTCATATTCGGAGAAACGCCTGGCCGTGGCCAGATGCCACAGACGTTGTCACCCACTGCCGATCGCGGGCTACGCGGGCCTTCAGTCTGAGTAACACATGATCCACGCCATGCGCGCTTCATCAAATCAGAAAACAGATAATATGTAAAACAATTATGGTTATGATTATGATATCGATTGAATTTGACTCTCACGTACGAAACGTTGGCCGCACGGGCGCCGCCCCTCCTGGGTCCTGAGCGAGATTTCGGTCTGGGAACCGTCGCGGTAGTGGTTCCGGGTCTAGTTTCAAATTACCATGTATATGTATATGTATATGTATGAGTCTATCATTGAGTAAGTTATGTGAGTTATATGACGTTTCTCGGGTAATGGACATTGGTCTCAAAAGAATGAGAATATATGTATGTACTTACTGTAAAGAGAAACAAAGACAGTTAGGACGAGTAAGAGGCGTCTGATATCAAAATAGCAACGGCTTTATAAACGCGGGGGGCGGACCGGGCGGTGTGAACTGACCAACTGCTGATAGTGGCACTGCGGTAGCGACATTACGATGCGGAACCGATTTCCAGCATATTGGTCTTTGGGTCCGAATACACACGAATTTACAAGAACAGAGACCCGCATATTAGCAGACATTCGTGACCTTGGGGGAGGATAGAAAAGTAAAAGATGGAAGATCAGAAATACCCAGCAACGTCGCGTGCTAGCTGTCAATTCTGAACCCTGCAGTATCGCAAAGTAGACAAAAAGGAAAAGAACTCTAGGGGCGCTATATGAATATTGATGATCCTTCCGGCATAGTAGCTGTGGGCGCAAACCGATTACAGAATGCAGTTGGCATAAGCTTTCTCTCTCTTCTCTTGGTAACTCGGGTCGGAATGAGGGGGCTGGCTGGTTCATGAGTGATGAACACGTGTATTGCAACGGGTGGTTATGTATCTGCGAGTCACTAACGTCAGGGAAACTCCCTGCGTGGCATAAATTGCGTACGCTAATTTTTACACAAAAAACACAGATAAAATATAAGATGGACAACACTTGAAGTCAGAACAAAGGGGAAAGAAAGCGAGTTACTAGAGACGAAGAGTCGTTTATGTTTATATACGATCTAAATATACTTGCGTGTATCGGCGAGGACCCAACGAGGCGAGGGGAACAATGCACGATCGAGGGGAGTGAATGAAGAACGCGTCCGTAGTACGATAACAAATAACATGATGATCATCACCAACGACATAATATATGCACAGGGCGAGAGGGGACAAGCGAAGAGACATACCCGACCCAACCCTTACCCCCCTTTTTTTCCTTCCCCCCTACCTTGCCCTCTCACGCACGTCACTGACGCAGCGTGAGGATTCAAAGATGAACAGCTATGACTCGTAAACGAGGATCTATCACATCTGGAAGCAGAAGGGAAGGGGGAGGGTCTACACACGAGTCCAAAACTGCACATCCAAACCTCTTGCAGCCAAACCTAGTCCTAAAACATCCTCTGAGGCTCCGAGCTCACTCAAGCCTAGAACTAGAGCCGAAATAAAGAAAGAAATCTATCGAGGCATGTCATCACATCCGTTGTCGACGTGTCGTTTGAGTGAGTCCGAGCGACTGAAACCCTTTTGGCAGAACCGACAGGTGTGCGACACGGGCGAAGTGGCGTGCACGGTCTCGTAGTGCCGCCGGCGATCGTGCAGACGCGTAAAGGAACGATCACAGAGGTCGCATGGATAACGCTCCCCGGTGGCGACCACGATCGTGCCGGTATGATGAGCGTGTGTATGAGGAGGAGGGCCTCGGGATGCGTTGCTGCTCCTGCCGCTCGTGCCACCGGGTACATGAGTCGTCGACGGAGGCGCGTGCGCGACGTGCTGGGGATTCGGAGACATGCGATAATAGGGTTCGACGGTAGACCGAGAACGAGCGGAGGAACCGGATCGGCTGGAGGAGTAAACTTGATAAGCCTGAGATGGAGTGGGAATGAACTGCTGCTGCTGCTGCGGAGAAAGGTGATGGGAGTGTTGTAGAGACGCCTGTGGGCTTAGATGATTCGAAGCGTTGGCCGCTGTATACGAGCCTGCAGGGGAGCTAGGAGAGGCGTATTGGTCGACTGCGGGAGCCTGAGAGGGGGTCGCGTAGTATGAACGATGGTCTTCTGGACTGCTCTGCGCACCATAGTGCGAGTAGGAATACTGCGGAGGGACGCTCTGGTGAGCTGTCGAGACTGAAGCTGAGACTCTATGAGTGAAATGAAAGTAAGCGATATATCTATAATGACGCACCCATGGATCCGGGGGGAAAGTGACTATCTGGGGTGACAGCGGCGTATGACAAGGTAGAGTGGTTGTGAGAGGGTTCGGGATAGGGCGAGGCATAGTCATCATTGGACTGGGATGGATGATGAGGGGAGTGTACCTGGTGAGCAGCGGGAGAGTAGTTATTGTATTGCATTGGAGAGCCAGACGGAGGGCAAAGAATTGAAACTGCGAGAGGGACTCGCAGGAGGGTAGGTTATATACAAAAATGTTGTTGTAATAGCGGACGTCGCCTGCCATAGCATGGCTTAGCAACGTACCTTAATGAAAGGAGGTGTTACTAAATCATTACCTCTCAGAAAGTATAGTAAGGCCGGGATGGAGTACACGCCCATATCATTCCGGTAGCCATCGTGAATTCGGACGGAACGGGAGCGATAGCGGCCACGGGGCGAAGCGTGCAGAGATCTGGAGAAGGGCGATGCAAGTCCAGGGACGCTTCTGATTCGGTTCGACGATGGCGTTGGAGATGTCAATGGAGTGGGATTGGCCGGGGGAGAACTTGAGAAGGCCAGAATTGGACAAGTTCTCCGTAGGAAGATGCGACAAGTCAGATGCTGTCCCAGATCTCGGAACTAGCGATGCTGAGCGGAATAGCTTAGCTGCTGTGCAACGCACACATGCTGACCCTCTCACGCGCATACTGAGCCATGCCGGCATGGAGTAAAAAAAAAAAAGGAAAACCGAGAAGGTGAGATCTGGAGACGAATATGTAATTGGCTACAGTCCAAGTTAGGTTGGGTGGGAGAGTACCTGAAACTTGACTTTCGAGATCGAGAATAGATCGTCCCTGGTACCGTAACGTGATATATCAAGCACTTTAAATCTGCGTATGATGCACCCCATACGGCATCTTGATATGGGCCCTTCAAAATTTCTCTCAACTTGAAGCACGCTCCTTTCATCTAACGTTAAGCGGAAAGATCTAGTATGCAGATGTGATTCCACCTGCGCACAGCCTACTACGGAAAAGAGAACAGACTCAAGCTCGTATCAGATGCTTCTCCCGCCAAACTTAACCCCCGCTTGGCCGCTTGCACCAATCAATGCGCGCGCGCGTCTGCCGAGTTTCCTCGATCGAGAGTGTGGGCCCATCGTGAGAACGGGGACCCTGCCATCGGGCAAGCAACACTCCAGTTTACCACCCAGTCCCGAGGGGATGCCGGGAAGTGCCAGCTATGCAAGCCTTATTACTTCACGGCTTTACTCATTCTGGCGTCAGCACTTCCCGTTGGTGGCAGGCAGCTTACGCTGGCAGTTGATGCACCAACAAACTCGGGATCGATGGGCGCGCAGCGCTCAGCGCTCATCATTAACAAGGACATCCCATCCCATCATGTCAGATTAGCCTCCCGCGCCTGTCCATCACCCTGTTTTTGGTAGACGTTTTGCTGCAATTTTGATCTGCTAGAATTGAATACATGCCATCGAGTGAGGGGTGTGTGCCACTTGGTCGTATGTATCGCATTGGGCTGTAGCGACCCAAACAAAACACGAGTTACTAGGGTCACTCAGGTGACCGAATGATGATTGAAATCAAAACTACATGCGCATGCAGCGACTGGCACGCGGGTAAGTGAGCCAACACCTTTTTTTCGTCCTCGGTGCCGTCCGTGCGACCACGTCGAGACGTGTAGCGGGCTTTTCGCAACCCAACACATGTTCCCGCGACCACACCGCGATCGCAAACCTCTTTCTGTCGCATGGTGGCAAACCGATTCCGTCGTTCGCGTGCCATCCGATGAGCTTGTTCGTCGTAGTAGGCACCCACGGACGATCTCTGCGTTCGCCCGAACAATGTGCGTAAAGTGTACATATAAGTTAAGTAACAGGGTCCGGGCGGCGATAGGGAGGGTTTGAATCGCCAGGAAGGTGATCTCGGGAGAGAGACCACTGAGGCGTTAACCGACTTTCCCTGTGCGGGTTGGGTTGGGTCAGTCCCGAAATCCGAAGCTTTGATATCCGATAACCGGTATTTTCCAAGAGGCCTGCCATGGCCGTTGGCTGTCGACATTCGTATTGGTACACAATACATACATGCACACGGGAAGGGGGTTGTGATGGCATGAGAAGGACCAAAATAAGAACGGCTAGAATCTTCTTGAATCCACCGAGATGTGATATGGGGGGATAAGAGAAGCGTGACAAACGGAAAGGATTGCCTGCAACGTGACTGCCGCAAGGACGGAGCAAAGACACAGCTGACACGGCCAGGCAAACCAAAAATTTCCGTGCTACCCGCGTCGTGGTCGCAAACTTAACCTTGCACCCAGGTAACCTTGCCATTTACGACGGACATATAAAAAAAGACGAGATGACGAGATGCGGCACAGTAGGGCTTTTACGCACTTGACTGATATATACTTGAGATGGAGCCCTGAGTCTTATCGTCACCTTTGGGGATTCGCCGAGCTTGCGCTTGCGGGGTGATGGCAACGGCAACGACACGCTGCGTCAAGACAAGTTGGATATTTCACTTTAATTAATTTTTTTTGCTAACGAGATCATTATGTCACCGCCCTACAAATATGTACAAACACCCGTGCGTCGCATCCACCAAAGTCGATGAGTTATGTAATCTCTCCAATATGGCACCATTCGACCTCGACGCATGCATAGAACAGCTCCTACGCAAACAACTCTTGCACGAGGCACTCCTCCGCGAAATATGCGAGAAGACTAAAGAAGTTCTTATGAGAGAATCAAACGTCGTACACGTGTCAGCACCCGTCACCGTCGTCGGTGATATCCACGGGTGAGCATACCCCCGACCCGCTCTGTTCGTCGACACCATTAAATCGTCCTCAAGCCAGTTCTACGATCTTATCGAGATATTTCGCATAGGCGGTTATGCCCCACATACCAACTATCTCTTCCTTGGTTAGTCGCTATCTGAACGCCGCGGGCTGTGACTCACACGTTTTCCCATCAGGGGATTATGTCGATCGCGGTCTATTCAGCGTCGAGACCATCTCTCTACTGACGTGTCTTAAGCTAAGATACCCAGATCGCGTCCAGCTCATCCGTGGAAACCACGAATCCAGGGCTGTCACTCAGGAACGCCCATCCCCTTATCCTCGTCTGCTTCCTGACCGTCTCTGCAGACATATGGTTTCTATACCGAATGCGTTCGAAAATATGGATCGTCACATGTGTGGACGTACTTTACGGACATGTTTGACTTCTTGACCCTCTCCGTCGTGATCGACGACCGCATATTCTGTGTCCACGGTGGTGCGTGCCGTTATCGTCGTGCCAAGGGGAGTTCCAACAGGA
Organism: Leccinum angustisporum; assembly: GCA_038091055.1. Taxonomy (NCBI): domain Eukaryota; kingdom Fungi; phylum Basidiomycota; class Agaricomycetes; order Boletales; family Boletaceae; genus Leccinum; species Leccinum angustisporum. The sequence continues at coordinate 9,696 of JBBPNU010001192.1, forward strand.
CTCTTTTTCTTTCCTAGGGCTCTCGCCTTCTATCCATTCAGTCGATCAGATCAAGGTTGTCGATCGATTTCGAGGTGGGCCCCGTCCTTCCTCGCTTCTTCGAGACTCCGCACCTCATGGCTTGTAAACGGGTCTTTTCGGCAGAAATACCTCATGAGGGTCCTATGGCCGATCTCGTGTGGTCAGATCCGGATGCAGAGAAGGAGGACTTTGCAATATCACCCAGGTTGGTACGCCTTCTCCCACAGCTGTGCAGTTGTGTGTATGTGGTCAGGCTCCACATACTTTTGCTGCTTCTCTCGGATGATGATGTGCTAACAATCTTTTGCTTCGATTGGTGTCGTCATGTTGATACGTTGCATACAGAGGTGCGGGTTACACCTTTGGCTCGGGTGTCGTACACAAATTCCTTGAGACGAACAACATGTCGCACATCCTCCGCGCCCACCAACTCTGTATGGAGGGCTATTCGTCCCTCTTTGACAAGCACTTGTCCACGGTATGGTCCGCGCCCAACTATTGTTATCGTTGCGGCAATTCGGCAAGTATCCTCGAAGTGGGGCCGGGAGGGAGCATGTACTTCAACGTGTTTGAAGCTGCACCGGAGAACGAGAGGGATGGACCGACTCATCAGGCAGCGCAGAATGCGGGTGGTAAAGTGCGTTTTTTTTTCAATTTTCTGTATCTTTCCCCGAGATGAGGATGCTGAT
>JBBPNU010001193.1:0-10393 GCA_038091055.1 Leccinum angustisporum
GTGAAGCCATCGATGTCCAAAGAGTGTAGGGGGATCCCCATTCTATGACCACGAGCCAACATCCAAGCTAGCGTATCCGGACTCTAGAGTATCTGTTGCTTCTGAAGCCTCAGAGGCCTCACTCGTCGGTGACCTTCACAACCCTCGTCGTGCTCAGGCTCTTAGTTAGTACTTAGAGGGAACTTAGGTACCTGCAGAAGAATATGTTGTGGAATATATATTTCATTTGTCTATATCGCGCGCACCTAACCGTTAAATCGCGCACACGATATTCCAAAACACGCTAAATCGCGCCCACTATTACTAATAAATCGTGCCTATTTATTTGGGGTTTGGGACGTCATACACGCACAACGGTTGTCCTCATTGAATTTTTAATAAAGGCCTGACTGCAATTGCGCCCGGTGTATCATTGGCGTGTTATTACGAAATTGGTTACATATTCCCCGGGGACTTGGCGCAAGAGCGCCGGTACGATCTTTAGTGGCAATCCACCGACGTTCGAGACAACACTAGGTGAGGCCATCCCCTCAAAGCCGAAAAGAGGGCGTCCACTGACCACGACGACTGACGATGTTCGCGGCCTGACCATCGTAATACTGGCTTGGCTCAGCAGCGGGAGGGCGGGGAGGCGGGCGATATTTGCTACATATGCTAACACTGAACAATGTATTACATCTGGTAGTAAGCAATGACCGAACCTGGGCCATAAATACGTAGGCAATCGTACATATTTGCATAATGTCGCTTTCTGAACAGTATGAAAAGGAAGAATTAAGGACTCGACGGCCTGATTTTCGTTGCAGAGGGAAAAGGCGCAACAACCCGAAAGCCACGATACCGCATAGTATCCCGGAGGCCCCCGATTGCTTCCTCTGCAGTATGTACCCTTTTCTCCGCAACTCCAGCCTGAAAATGATATAATTGCTTCAAGATATGATGTTCTTCTGCCCTACATAACGCAAGGCGACGCTCTGCGCGCATGACTTTCCTCCGGGCCATTGCCGCCTGCAGTTGAATATCAGCCTCTTCTTGCGACGACAGTATCTGTATAATGCTATGTCTGCAACTTTTTGGTTTTTGAACTGAGGTATTTACCACGTACCTGTTCAGTTTCACATTGACTACTTGCACATGACTCTTCGTCACTCTCAGTGGTGCACGAGGCTGCACTGCCCAAATTTGCGAAATAATGATCTTCCTGCAAGTTGAGAAACGGCATGCTTCGGCTGAGAGAATCTGTGAGAACCGATTTGGAGGGCGACCGTATGTGATATTGAATGGATATTGTATAGAAATTTACTTACGCTGAAGAAAACGTCGAAGGTGTATGTATGTATTAACGAATATGTTGCATTTGAAGTTTGGTCGCGAAAGATGGTCGGCCGGAGTAAACAATGTTTCCTATCGGGGCGCTCGAGCGTTTACCAAATACGATACAACAAGTTCAACATGCCTTCTCGCTGTCCCAGGTGCGGGAAGGCCTTCAATGACGAAAACCAGGTTCAAAGGCATATTTCCCAGCCGCAATCCAAGTGTAATCGCAACGAATTCCAGTTCGTGCATCCTATAGAATTACTTCACCGTGCTGGGCTTGAGACACGCGTGGACCAAGACTCTTGTGATGACTCTGCCAGTGTCGAGTCGGTTTCCATGGAGTCAGCGTCAAACTTAGAGGACTCGGATGGCATGCTCGAAATGGCCGATGGTACGAAAGAATACTTTGAAGGGGCTGCCAAGGTATATGGCAACAACGGAAGGACGTTCCTTAAGGCCTTCGACGAAGACCAATTCGCTGATATTCGATGGTCAAAGAACCTTTATTATCCATTCTCTGACCGCGCGGAGTGGGATTTGGCTCAGTTTCTACTCACGTCGCCTCTGAGTATGGCTGATATCGACCGATTCCTGTCGTTGACACTGGTGCGTTATTCTTAGCATGAGTAATAACAAAGAATACACTGATATCCATATTCATGCTAGATCAAGAACCTCGGTCTCTCATTCCGGACGGCCTCGAAGCTCCGTAGTCTTGCGGAGATTTTACCCCAAACGCCACCATGGAAGTGTCGTCAAATAGATACCACCCCACATGCGACCAAAAACCGTGCGAGGCTTTTCTATCGCGACACTGTGGAGTGCCTCGAAGTGCTCTTAAGCAACCCCATCTTCGGCAATTCGATTGATTTCAGTCCCTACCGTGTTTTCACTACCTCGCAGCGCCTTGTCAGGGTGTACGGTGAATGGATGTCTGCCGACCATGCATGGGAGATGCAGGTAATTCATTCGAGTACTGCTGTCCGTGGAAATTCTAATTCTTGTATCATCGAAAGGAAAAACTCCCGCAAGGAGCTTGTTTACTGGGGGTGATCCTCTCGTCAGACAAAACTAACGTGACCAACCAATCAGGCGGAAAAGTATCGCATCCGCTACTCATGTCCTTGGCCAACATCCACGCGGACGTTCGCAGAAAGGCCTCTTCGCACGCATTCATGCCCGTCGCATTCCTCCCGGTCGTGAAGTTCATTCACGAGAACAAACGAATGACGGGCGTTCTGTCCGACCGCTTGTACCATCAGTGCTTGGACATAGTTGTGGAACCGTTGAAGATTGCAGCTCGGATCGGGGTCATGTTGTCCGATCCCCTCGGAAACCAGCGCTATTGCTTTCCCCCCTTGGCAACTTGTATTGTAGATTCCCCTGAAGCTTGTTTGATTGCATGCGTTCGAGGGAAAACGTCGCCAGTCACCCTGGCTAATTATACTGAATTTGGCGACGACTTCCAGCATCCCCCTCGGACGAAAGCTTCGACACTCAATTCTATAGCATCCGTCACCGTGGACCCTGCGGCTTTAGTGGCGTATTTCGAGGCCTGTGCGGAATCCCGCCTCAACGGTGTTCATCTCCCATTTTGGCGAAACTGGCTTCTTTCTGAGCCAGTACGGTTCCTTCCTCCAGAAGTACTCCATCTTTTCCATCGCTCGTGGTACGATCACGATTGTAAATGGTGCATCAAAGCCGTCGGTGCCATGGAGATCGATTTTCGGTTCTCCATCGTGCAACGCATTACCGGATATCGGCACTTCCGTACCGGCATAACGGCTCTCAAACAAGTCACTGGGAGAACTCAGCGGGACCTCCAGCGATACATGATTGCGGTGATTGCCGGCGCCGCGCCTGCGAAATTTATTCGAGCTGTCCGTGCTCTCTTACAATTCCGCTACTTATCTCAAGCACCAGTTCTCGATGAAGATGCATGCCGGAAAGTATCTGCTAGTCTTGCAGAATTTCATACTCATAAGCAGGCGATCATCGACGCTGGGGCTCGTTGCGGCGAGAGCGGCAACATTCTAAACCACTGGCAGATACCCAAATTGGAGATGATGCAGAGTGTCGCACCGTCCATCCCCGCGGTTGGTCCGCCCATCAACTGGAGCGCAGATACCACTGAACGCGCACACATTGATTTTGTCAAGAATCCCGCTGCCGCCACGAACCACAACGACTTCGAATCTCAAATGTGCCGTTACTTGGATCGTCACGAGAAGTGCCGTGCGTTCTCCCTTGCATTATCCTTGCGGGAGAATGAACTAGGACTTACAACATCTCTCAACCAATCCGATGACTTTGTGACTGGCGATTGCCTACCAGACAAGGGGCTATCCGACTCCGTGCTGGGAAACCCTTCTTCGAGCAGTTTCACCAACTATTTCGAGCAGTCCGGCGACCCTCAAAAACAGCATATTTTCCCGCCCCGTACGTTCACTGAAGGACCCGTCGCCTTTCATCTCAACAACAATCCTGCCACTGGAAGTATGGATATAGACGAGGTCGCTAGACATTACGCACTCCCTGACTTGCGTGCTGCCCTAGTCAATTACATTTACCGAAGGCACAATGGTCAGTCTATCCACATCGGAGGTCGCAGGCAGTATCGCGCCGATCACCCGTTACCCTTCGAGAAGATACAGGTTTGGCACAAGGTCCGTTTACAGCAAAAGTCATTTCATGATACTTCTCGGCCCCTTCCTTCACAAGCGTTGAATGCACATGGCCCATCGACAGCCTGGCCGAAAGGCCGGTATGATGCAGCGTTCGTCAACGTTGACCCAGATGAGGACACGTGGCCTCGTAGCGGCCTGAGAGGTAGCTTGTTTTCTAAGCTATCCAAGTTAGGTGATCCTATTCAATCTACTGCAGGTCACACGGTTTCCGAACTTCGCCTTATCTTTCTACCTGTACCCACGTCAACGAATCGACAGGTGCGGAATATTCGCTGGAAGCAGGAATTTCTCGTCTACGTCGCACGGTTTAAGGTTCAAGCGATGGATGCCGTAACGGGCATGCACACGTTGAAGCGCGATACTCGATCTTCGGCTTTGGCCTTTGACATTCTCCCACTCAGACAACTTAGAGCATTGGCCCCCATTGTCCCCAAATTTGGTGTTGTAGCTGACTCGCGTTTGACATCCAGAACATCGTCGACTTACTCTCACGACTTCTATCTTAACTGCTTTTTCACTAAGGAGTTGTTTTACGCCCTGGATACCTCATAGACAATAACACTTGACGAAATGGGATATCTCAACACTGCCTTAGCGCTAAATTTGTGAAGGCTTATGTAAATAATCACCATCTTTATAATCACCATCGTGCTTCGCAGCATCGTGCTTTCAGAATGTCGTCCGGCTACTTTCGTCAACAAACCGCCAGCTTGGAAGCATTCCGCAACCAGGACCATCCCTCTGAAGGTATTAGTCCACCTTATCACAGAGGGAGTGGATGGACTCAAGCCAGAAAATCAAGTTGGTCTCCAGCCTCCGAGGCCCGGTCGCCACCGATCACAGACAGCAAGTCATCCCCCCTCAAGCCCGAGAAAGATCACCCACTCAGGACCGCGATCATAAACGTCAAATTGGACAAGAAGGGTGGTAGTAGCGAGCCTACAAAGAGGCTCCTATTCCCGTGTAACAGTGCCCCCAATCTAAAGAAACCCGAGATCGACCAAGGCATGCCCCATCAACAGAGCATTTATATTCCACTGATGCCACCTGATATAATAAAGCCAAGTGCGATACGATAATCGACACGATCCGAAGCAATCGTGAACCTGGGACGTACAAGGTAACCGGCCGCATCTAACTATCGTGCCAATATATAAATAACTAACATCTAAACAGCATTTCAAGGACGTAAACACTCGTGAGAAAGATTATATTGAGCAGAAATTGAGCGAGCCATACGGCTACCTCAAAACTTTCTATTGTAACGCAAAGTGAGTTCGAGTTACGACTCTCACAATAAAGTGACACGAAGAAGCTTGCTCAAGGATCACCTTTTATCCGATCGAACACGAGTTGTCGGCCTTCATGCCGAGTGAAGTTCACGAAGCTGGTCTCTCTCACATGGCAGACCAGATAACAACCACTTTCCGAAAGATATTCGGTTCGGGTGGTAACTCGCTGGCAGTCAAAGTGAACTCGAACGTAAGCCTGCGCGCCTATACAATCCATACCATCCCAGATCTCCTGGTGGACATCCGATATGCGTCAAAATTGCCAACTATGTGTCCCATTGAACGCATATGCATCTGGGAGTGCGCCTTCTCGCAGAGCAAAGCGGAGGTGAAACGAAAGCTCGAAAACCAAATCGCGAGCTACCCAAAGCTGATCTCAGTCGCAAGAATCATGATCAAGGAGAGTCCGGTATATTCAAGCCCAAACGAGTTGGCGATCACGGGGATGAATCGGCGTTCGATAGTGAGGACCTTGACCGATTTCATGGTTCGAAAGAAGGATTCGAAGACACTAGGACCCGTCCGCCGTCATGGATTCAACTGGATCAACATCACTAGCGTCGAAATGCATATGTGGGTCCGTACCGACGATGAGCCGATCAACGTCAGACGCGAGAGCACAGCCAAGCAAATTTTTGCTAGAGGGGTATGATTGTGCTTCTGGATCGTGTAGTACCTACTAACGTACGTTAATCAGACAATCTATCCACAGCTAGACACAGGCCCGCTTGATGACGCTTCCGATGCTATGGCCAACCAAATTAAAAAGCTCGCTTTGAAATATATCGAGACCCTCCGCGACGTCACTCTCCACCACGTCCAAGCACCTGATTTGTCTTCGAATTCGGGTGGTCCCAGCTACGATTACTCGGACTCGGACTCGGACTCGAACAGGAGCTCAAACGTGAGCTCAAACGTGAGCTTAATCGTGAGCTCAGTCGAGGGCTCAGTCGAGTCGGCGGGCAAGCTCTCGGGAAGTCGAATTTACAGTAAGTCTGATGGCAGTCCTGCGGAGCATTCTACGCAGCTCAGTACCACCACACAGCCGATGAGGAAGTCGCGGAAATCAACGCGTGGACTCCGACACTCAGGTTCGATTGGCAGGAAGTCATTGCGGATCTCTCTTATGGTGTCTGGGCAACTGGATACGACCGGTACGCAGAGTGGCTGAAGAGGCGAACCCGCGCCGACTAAAAGAGCAGTCGTCAAATGTCGTACGTCAATATTTATTGTCTCCCCATATGTACTACTTGCTTGACTCTGGTGTTGTACTGGTGCTATTTTCCTGTCCTGGTACTTGTAGTAGCTAGTGTTGTAGTAGCTACTGTACTTATACGACTCGGCAAGTTGGTTTTGGCAATGAGACGCGGTATCGCCCCGCAATCCATCATATGCATCTACCCAACACGCTCGCTCAACGGCGTATGCCGTCTTCGTCGCGGAGTTGACCGTGACAAGGGACCACTGGCAGTCGAGGGGAGGCAAAGTGTCTCTGACTACGTCGGAAGTAGCCATCGGGACCAATCGAGAGGAGGCGCAGATACGCAAACGGTGAGCAATGTCGTTGAAATCCATGCAGAAGACGAAGCTTAGCTTCGTCGGAATCAGCAATCGCACCGATTCACTCCCGCAATCGATCCTCTATCCCAACACGTTCGCCATCAAGCTCAACGGCGTATGCGATCTTCGATGCGAAGTTGTATGGTGGCAGCGACGAGTCGCACGTCTCAGGTTGTTCTCCACACCAGCCGTGTCTGAGTCTTTTCTTGAGGAGCTCGGTCCAAAACCCTACTCACTTTCTTTTATCCAGACTACCATGAGCAACGACCGTCTTGACAAGCTCGTAACCCAGTGCAAACTTGAAGCAATGGTCCGTTATAACATTTCGTGGTTCCGAATCCTCGCTCACGCCTACTCTAGACGTGGACCTCAAACTCGCTGCGAGCTGAATTCGAAACTGGCCTAGAGGTGCAAGATACATTGAATGTACCTTTCGTCCACTGAGTTGTTGCTTGGCTCGCAACCACAGATCGCCGACCCAGAACCCCTCATCGCCGTTCTCAAAGCATGTCTTCGTAGTATAGCAACCCAACACCTCACAATCGCAACGCTTTTGGCCATCCCCTCCCCTTCTTCCCCTGATAATACATCGTCCCAATGGCACACCCAACGCCAGCGCGCGTCCATTTTCTTCGTCTTCCTTCACCTCTTCAATAGGCGGATCAACTTACGACGTCTTTGTACTCCGAAATGTCATGAGTTCCTTCCTTCCTTCCCCTGGTGTCATTGAAAGACTCGGAGATACGCGCGAGAAGGCTCGCGAGCGGGCGCGTGAAACCCTGGCCATCATTGGTAGATTCGCGTTCCGCTGCTCCCCACCAACATCCAAACTTGGTAGTGGCAAAGGCGCTGAGCCACCCATTGTATATTTTGAACGCTTTCTGAGAGATAGTGGGCTCTCTAGCAAAGTATGGATAGTTCGAGAGCAAGTAAGGGTTCCATTCTTGTGTTCACAACAGCTGGTTAATGGCTTCTGGATCCCGGTGTCACAGACGCCGCCCGTTCCGACCTAAAGAAGGAAATGGTTAGTGAAGGGTCAGCGAACGGTGACGCCACCACGAAGAAGGAGTACATTCCCCCTAGTCTCATGCTGCAAAACCGGCGCCCCACCGTTGGAACTTCTACAGGGCCACCCGCCGCTGTACCAATAGTCCCTGCAGTAAGTCAAGGACAAGTTAAAGGACCAGCTGGCAGGGCAGCAACAGTGGTTTCGCCTCCTCCTCCACCTTCAGGCGAGACTGCTAGCACAGTTGAACCTGCCTTTGTGAGCCGCACAGATCATAGATCCTTACTCTCTATTGATTCAGACGTAGATTGCGTCAGCTCGAGATTTGGAAAACGAGTTTGCAGCTATGATGAAAGCATTCGAGGTGTGTGCACTGGAAGACTTTGAAATCCCACTCTGATGTGTCGTGGATCAGGGGAAGGAGACGGAGCATAACTGGGCTGCACGAGAAAGAGGTATACAACGCGTACGAGGAATGCTTAAAGGCGATATCCATTTGAGATACCCTGACGTATTCTCCCAATGTCTCAAGGATGGATTTATCCAGGCTTCGTTGAAAACTGTGAGTTCAGGTGTTTTTGAGACGGCTCTTTTCTTTACCATACCTTCTTCAGTTGGGAAGTCTCAGAACGACGGTTTCTGCAAATACCTGTTCCATGTATACGGAACTAGCTGTTGCTCTCGGCACTGGAATCGACCCATTTTGCGACGCAATCTTCACGAACCTACTTCGCATGGCCGGGTTTTCGAAGAAAATCACAGCACAGCAGTCGCAGCAATGCCTCTCTTCTGTTATTCAACATGCCTCCGCTCACCCTCGCATTCTCTTACCCCTCTTCTGGAATAATTTGCAAGAGAAGATCGTACAATCTCGGACATATGCGGTCGCTCACATCAAGTTATATATAGAAGTACACGGGCATCGATCAAAGTCATACATTGAATCCGCTGGTGGATTGGAACTACTGGAGAAATCCGTCAAGAAGTCACTGGGGGACCCCAATCCCGCTGTTCGGGAAAGCGCTCGTGGAACATTCTGGGTATTCGACAGTGTATGGCACGACAGGGCAACCTTGATCATTGAGGCTTTGGATGCAACTGCAAGGAAACAGTTGGAAAAGGCGTGCCCGGATCCGAATGCTGTAACCGATCTTCCACCTACCACCCCCAGCCAGAAAAAGAGTAGCATCGCGGCAGCAATCGCAGCTAGTCGTGCAAAAGCGAAAGCGATCGCGACCGCACCACCGACCCTTAGACATCAGGCCACGTCGACGTCACGCACTGCAGGTTCTTCACCACCTTCGAGGGGAAACAGTGCACCTAGCAGTCCAACTGGAAGATCGGTCAATGATAAGGGTTCTCCAACGCCTGCGTCTCGGATCCCGTCGTCTTCCCGTGCATCTTTGTCTCCCCCAACACCACCTAGGTCTCGGGTTCTCTCTAATAACGCAGTCATGCCACGGTCCGTCAGCTCTTCAGTTGTAACTTCTCATGCTCGCACGCCCTCCGATTCGGTCTCCTTGACCGCCTTGGATGCTGCGAGGCGCCGGACTTCTTCACCCCTCGCTCCCCATCTGCAATCCCCAACTCGACTCCCAACATCCCGAAAGTCACCACGTGCAGCCCTTCCAACGTCAATCAGCGATCCCTCTCACGTTCATCATGCACATTCTTTCCCTATATCCCTCCCTAGACAGTCCATGATGATGCCTGACTTTGACGATCAAGATTCCTTGCTCCTAGCCACTACTATCCCTATTCCGGATGACAGTGACTCCGACATGGACGAACCTCCGAATATTATGTCCTTCTCTAGTCCATTCAAACTTTTTCCTCCCTCTTCGAGTCACACTTCCCAACAACCATCGTCCGGCCTTTCGACGCCCAATACCGTTTCGAATGCTCTTTCTGATTCCCCGGGGAAACCTTCCGATATGATACCCGTCGAGGATGCGCTCCGCGCGCGTGCTGAGCAGGCTCAAAGTGCTGCAGAGCGTCTGTTGGAGTTGACGGATCCCGATGCAGAAGATAATGCGCACTCTGCGATTCCCACTTCGCTGTTACTTGGAAGCAGCACGGTCGTGACCCCAAAGCCACCCAAGATGCCCGCTGTTCCAAAGATCATGAAAAGTCTAGCGCCACCTATGACACCAGATGGTCGTAATGCTGCTATCTTTCGACAAGCGGCCTTGTTCAAAAACAGTCCAATGAACGGCAGAAAGCCTTCTGATCCGTTGATCAAACCCTTGCAGGACCAGAGCCACGAAAATGGCTGGTGGTTGAAGCGAGCTTCTAGTGACTATCGATTTATCTGCGTTTTCTTCGATCTTCTGACTGTTTTTCACAGCAATTGAACATGGAACACCGCTGAAGAGTGTTGAACCTGCTGATCAAGTGGAGGAACTTCATGAGTTCGTGACAGCGCTCGAGGATGGGAATGTAGACGTTCGCATCCTCCAGAAGTTGGCGTTGCTTTGCTCGAGCAACCCTATCCCAGCTGATACTGCCTCGCCGTTGAGCCCTCGCCTTGG
>JBBPNU010001194.1:0-10389 GCA_038091055.1 Leccinum angustisporum
GGAAGTGGTCTCGCTGATACCGCGGCTGGGCCAATTTGACGTCGATCTGGAACGTCACAAAGTCAACGACGGCGCCGCGTTGACAAAGCGTCGAGACCTACCAGTTTACCGTCGATCTGCAGATTACCAAAACCAAGGAAAGGCTGGACGTTTGTGTCTTCAAAGGATACAAACCCAAACCCTTTGCTCCTTCCCGTCTCGCGGTCAAGCATAACAGTCGAATCGATGACCTTTCCAAACTGAGAGAAGAACTCGCGCATCGATTCAGATGTCACGCTGCCCGCAAGACCGCCAATGAACAACTTCGTCGCCCGTTGGTGTTCTTGTCTAGGTATTGCTCGTTTAGGATCGATCTTTGAATGACGTAGAAAAAATACATGAGCGGACGTAATCCACGCAGTATATACAACAGCGTACGTACAATCTTACCATCGAGGAAGTGTTCCCGTACCATCACGGCGTTAACGCTCGCGGGTTCTTCAAACGTCAAGAACGCGAAACACCGCGAACGCCCAGCTGCATCGCGCATGATAGTACATGCATCTACTTTACCGAACTGTGTGAAGTAGCTCCTGAGGGACTCTGGTATAAATGCTAATTTTAGTACTACTGCATGGTGAGGCGAAATTAATGACGGTGGAAGTACCATCGGTTGTATCCCAGTTGAGCCCGCCAATGAACATCTTGCTATAGATAGTAATCCAAGTTCGACACGTGCATAATGTTGACAGGAACGGTTCGCCGGAGACGGTGTGACATATGGAAAAAAGCAAGGTTGTTATTAGTTATCTGTAAAGCACAGTAGATGTTATGACAGAGGAGAAATGGAGAGGACGCCACTGTCTCTGAGGGTTGTTTTTAGCCTAGCCTAGACTAGACTGTACGCTAGAGCTAGCCTAGTCCTAGTCGACAGACTTCCGAGTAGCTAGGCGAGACGACGATCGACCAACTACACTTTTACTTGTGCCCAGCAATATCGACGAGCGCAGTACAGAAGAGACCTGTTTCCAAAGTCAGTCCGAGAATCTTAACAACTCACCCTTCGTCTTTCATCTCGGAGGGCCGTACGCTGCGTTCGGGCATATGCGGATCGTATGAGCCGGAGCGCCCGCTGTCTACTGAATAATCCGACGGCTGCTGGTACGTGGGAATCTGTTGCAGCACATTCTGTGGTGAGGAGCCCGCCGCCAGTGCCTGGTGTTCGTCGAAAGATTCAATGTGTTCAGATTTTGGGAGCTGCGGAGCAGGTGTAGCTGTTTTCGGTTCTCGTTTGGCCTCGGCAGGTTTTGCAGCTGGAGGAGCATTGATCTCTGAAGACAGCTCCGTTTTCAGTTCTTCCGTTTTCAGCTCATGCGCTTCCACGGCAGAGGCAAAGTCAGTTTCGTCATTGCCATATAGATCTAGGGGAAGAATGGTCAGGTGCGCCAAATAGAAATCCAATGAATAGAGATCTACCTCCGTAAAGGTCAGCGTCGAGTTCAGACATGGAGAGGAGTTGTCGGATGTAGTGGTAAAGGTGAGAGAGATGGAAAAAGCGGAAGCTGTGCATTAGTCATAGCGAAATATTCACACGGTAGCTTCCGGAGTCGCCGAGTCCGAGTCAGGGCCGACGTGAACTTCCGGGCGCCGCCATTCTGGCAGTATGAGCTCGATTTGATTATCGTTTCACCGATCTCTATCATTTATGCAAGCCAAGGTGGTCATTGGGATACTGGGCAAGCAGCGCCTCCTCTTCCCAGGAGCAACCACTCTGACGGTTTACTACCTCAGCTCTTCAGGGAGCCTTTGCGGAGCATGAGACCGCACTCCGAAAAATAACCTCTCCTGTCAAAGTTTATCCAGTCCTGGTTCGCACTTCTGAAGACCTCGAAAAATGTGACGGCCTGATCATACCCGGTGGAGGCAAGTGTCCTGCTGTGTGGTCATCGTACTCTCTCCTAACGTTTTGCAGAGTCAACTACGATTGCCCTTTTAGCAAATCTTGCAGGGCTTTTGCAACCACTTAGGGACTACACCAAAACGAAACCAATATGGGGTACTTGCGCAGGTGCTATCCTTTTGGCGCAGGCTGTGGAAAATCCAAAGCAGGGTGGACAAGAGCTTCTGGGTGGAATGACTCTCACTATTGCACGCAACGGCTGGGGCTCGCAGGTCTGTAAGACTACGGTGTGTTCGCATGACTCGAAGTTAACTTTAATCATCTCGGCCAGGTGGACTCTTTTGAGGCACCGTTGATCGTCGAAGGACTGCAAAACCCTGAAAACACCTTCACCGGTATCTTCATTCGTGCACCCGTTTGTATCCTTTACCCCTAGTTGTCGCGGGCTAGACACTAAATATCATATAGGTTATCAAAACATTAAATTCGTCTCCCGACCACCCACCAATACGGGTTATCGCCCGTCTTCCCTTTGGAGTAGTCCCAAAGTCGGAATCAATCACGCCCCTTGACGACGAAGACGATCCACGAAGAATAGTAGCCGTCCAGCAGGGAAATCATCTGTTCACGACATTCCATCCAGAATTGACCAAGGACCGAAGATTCCACGAGTTTTTTGTTCGGTGTTGCGTTTTGCCTCTGCTTTCTCGCTAGATGTTTTCATTATTCTAGTTTCAAGACGTTCCTCTGTGATACGTGTTAGAGCAACAGTCACATTTAAATCATTTCAATTGCTGAAAAAGACATCGATGGACAGATAAGCCAGAGTCAGAATGATTCTTGGTCAGCTTCGTTGGCAAGTCACTTTGGGGTTTGTTTGGGGTGTTCCATGTTGTTGTCATGAACACGTCTGAGCGGTCGCATGATCGCCTGATTCAAACTTGACTCTGGCGCTGGGTTCAGAAGGTGGGGAATCTTATCCAGAATGCGCGAAACTACCCGAGTCATGTCTCAGGCTTGGTGCACAACGGGCCCTTGGCAACAAAATCAACATGTTTGACCCAGAATTTGAGTGCAACTTGCTATTAGAAACCGTCCATCCAAAACCGTCCGGTCACCTCCTCCAACTGACAGTAAGAACGGCCCCGTGCTAGGATCGCCGCATGTACAGGGAAGAAGGGGTGCGGAAAGCGGCCCGAAGTGCGTCCCTCTATTTATGTCCTCGCTACGAGTCTTCTGATACACTGCTTGCGAAGTGTCCTAAGAGTCTGTGACTACTTCTCTTATCGAGGCCCTACATATGCAACCAATGGAGGTTGCATGCCCAGTCCGCGTGTTCCGTTGGCCTGCGGGTCGTTACTATGCTTCAATGTCCGGAAGCGGAAAGCTTACACAAGCCCGCGGTATTCAAAGCCTTACCGTGACCGGACTCAGTTCCCGTACCTAACCACCCTCCGCCCATACAGACGCATGCGGTATGGATACCTGATCGCACTAAAACCAGGGCTGTACTTCGAGCGCATACTAAGAGTTTTGGCATGGAATACTAGTCTCGAAATTTCCCTCCCGCGTTTTTTTCCGGACCACTAAAGTCTAAGTACCGTTGTCTGCCAGTGCCATCTGACCAACGGTCGCACCGGCCAATTTTCAAAGTTTCTCCATCCAGATGATCATACTCACCTCAGCGTTCGTGGCGTTCCTCGCAGTCGCGAGCACCGCTGGTGCGCGGGTGATGCGCAAGGATGAGTGGAGGACGCATCAAGCAGAGGCTGCAAAGCGATGGCAACGCGCTCCTCCCCCTGCAGCCTCGCACCCAGATCACGTCAAACGAAGTGGTGTGCAAAACATCACGTTTACAAACCCCAAGGCTTCAGGTGAGCGGTTTACGTGTCCCATTTGGCTGTGATTTATGGTGGTGTCACAGAGTTTTGGGTGAACGGAAGCGCCCTTCCGTTGGTCGACTTCGACGTTGGACCCAGTTGGGCTGGTCTGCTGCCCATTAGTAACAAATCCAACGAGTCACGCCAGGTATAGTTATGTATCGTTTGCCTATCCCACAGGTTGTTGACTTTGGGGCGTGTAGCTCTTCTTCTGGTTCTTCCCTCCCGGTCCGGAAGGGAGTCTCGATGACCTCATCTTTTGGTATGGGAACCACTCGACTGATCAGGCACGAACTAAATATCGATTTTAGGACGAACGGTGGTCCTGGATGTTCTTCTCTCGAGGGTCTTTTGCAAGAGAACGGGGTCAGGATTTTCGGTCCCAACTGTATCCTAGACTCTAATGCTGCACTTTGTCGCGTACTAGCCCCTCTCGTGGTCATACGGTCAAGCGAAGCCCACTGTCAACGAGCACAGCTGGACCAACCTCTCATCCGTTATCTGGGTCGAGCAGCCCGTCGGCACCGGTTTCTCGCAAGGGACACCGGATATCGAGAACGAGGACCAGCTTGCTGAACAACTTGTCGGATTTTTGCAACAATTCCTGGAGGTGTTCTCCGAACTGAAGGGAAAGAAGTTCTGGCTCACAGGCGAAAGTGTGAGTGTGTCTTTTTGCTTTTCTTTTTTTGCTTGTTGGGTTGCTCAATAGTCGTTTGTTTAGTATGCCGGTACATACATTCCTTGTAAGTTGCACGGATGGGTGTGATCCGAACACGAGACTCACCGTCTGGCATTAGACATTGCGAACTATATCTACGAGAACCCAGACCTCTTGGATCTTTCGCTTCAAGGAATCTGGATTAGTGATTGTAGGTACACCAGTTCTCACAGGTCGTCAGGGTGCGCTTGCCTGGATGTGCTAAACGATATCTACCAGCATTTATTTCGTGGGACATCGTACATCAAGAGATCCCCGCCGTGGGCTTTGTACACAAATACGAGAGCCTGTTTTCCTTCAAGTGAGATCGTCTCGGATCTCGTTGTGTCGTTACCCCGTTCGAACTCATTACCCCGCTTAGCCAAAGCTACCTCGAATACCTCGACAAGACAGCTGCCGCATGCAACTACTCGAACTATGTTTCCACGTACGTGACGTACCCACCAAAGGGGCTCCTTCCTCTCCCGGGAGACACCATCGACTTCACAGATGAATGCGACGTATGGACCGACATCTTCAGTGCCGCGTTGATCATCAACCCGGCGTTTAACATCTATCGAATCTGGGATACGGCAAGTAGCATGCCGGTGATAAAACGAACAAAGGAGACTGATATCGGTAATATATTTAGTATCCGATATTGTGGGACGTACTCGGTTTCCCGTGCGTGTCTTCTGCGTGCTTGCGCTTTCTCCGTCAATTTTGAAAACTGATGCGAGCGTGACTGCAAATTACAGGGGTTCCTTCATGCAGACACAGTCACCCATTTATTTCGATCGCAAGGAGGTCAAGGAAGCGATCCACGCACCCGTCGACGTCAACTGGACCGAGTGTTCAAACGTGGAAGTGTTCCCGAACGGAGACAATAGTCTGCAGCCTGCATTCACTGTCCTGCCCAGCGTCATCGAGAAGAACGCGCGGACGGTCATCGTGCATGGGTTGGCGGATTTCATGTACATCGCTGAAGGGTAAGGTCATTTCGTCATGTCTGAGCCCCCCGATCTATTGATTCGGCTGGTCGCCTATTTTTATTATTTTGACGCACCCTCCCTTCATTAGAACCCGCATCGTGATTCAAAAGTAAGTTGGCCGTTTCCAAGCAGACACATGTGCCACCCCGAATAAGGTATGGGGATACTTGACTAATGAATTCCTTTGTTCTTTTCTGTGCGTCTCCCTTGTCCCATTCATTGTGGCACAACAGCATGACATGTACGTGTCCCCGTCCGACTATGCCTGCTCGTCAGTTTACAAATCAACAGGGAACGGCATGCAAGGATTCCAGACGCCGATTGCCAATGAAAGCTTCATCGTCGATGGCGTGGGCGCGTACGGCAACATGCACTCGGAGCGTGGGCTGACATATTACGAGGTCGATCTAAGCGGGCATATGGTCCCGCAATTTGCGCCCGTGGTGAGTCACTTTTGTGGTTCTTGTTATCGCTGTTGTCGTGGTTTCCGGGAGAAGCGGATTTCGATTTGGTAACTGGTTCGCTCGTCGCCGTCATTACGTTTCCGTCGTGCAGGGGCGACAGTCAAACCGACTCCGGCGACTTTTTTTTATTCTGGTTGTTTTTGCGTTTTCTTCTCGTTGTGGCTGATCCAACGACCGTCGATAGGCCGCGTACCAGATTATGCAGTACCTGATGGGCTTCAGGGACACACCTTAGAGGGAGAATGCGATATACGGTATATATAAGTATACTAGAGTCAGGCATTCGCCACATTGCAAAAATCGGCCGTGGTCAACGGCGACAGAAACACTGAAACGGACATGGTAACTGGTATGGAAGTGGGCTTGCAAATTATCTACTTCTTTAACATTACTGTTAGCAAAGAAAAGAGCGAAAAAGAGTATACCCGGGTACGATACAATTCCATGAACACACAATATACTAGAGGCTACAGAAAGCGAATAGGGCGGTAAGCCAGCCGCAGGACGAGAACAGCGAGAATGGATACACAGGAGGAAAGAGAGACCTGGAGATAGCGAGAGAGAGAGCAAGGATACAAGCAAAAAGAAATCGGAAAAGAGAGGAAAGAAAGCGACGAGCGCGTACCATCAAGGACTAGAAGAAACGAATATATGACAAAATAAACATGCGCCCGTCTGACATGACATTCCTGGTCAAGTGCGGGACTCTACTATGGGGGTGCAGATTCGCGATAATCGACCGATCAAATTCAAAAGGCCAAAAACGCAGCTGAAGCAGCGGCGCTCACGACGAGTGCGATGGGTACGTGTATCCCGCCACCCAGATGGTGCAAAGCGCCGCTAGTGCTGTTGCTTCCTTGAGCAAGCACCGAATGCTATATAGACCGAGTGAGTTTCCATACTCATCGAAGCGGGAAAGCAACGAGGAATGGGCGTACGTCTGTCGCGTTTTCGTGCTGTTGCGAGACGGGGTCCGGGTTGACGAAGCCTACAGGCTCGGCTGGGGCGCCATCCTCGGACGGGACGTCGTCCAGCGCCCAGAAATAGGGACGGCCGAACTGCGGCATGGCGGAGACTGTGGTTGTGATGAAAGGGGAGGGTCAATGCTAGAGCACGCGCGTAAACATGCGTAATCGGCGCTCACCTTGGGACGAGAAGAAGGAGGAGAAGGCGAGTACGCCGGCGGCGATAAAGGCAGGACGGAAGATGACCATCTTCATTATGATCTAATTGCTTTGTGTGTGTGGGCGAAAAGAAGGCAAGGGGAGACAGGGGCAGAAGAAGTGGTTGATATGATATCAGAAGGAGAGGGACGGCTCGGAGATGAGTGAAGATGACATCGAGGGGTACAGGACCGTTATATACCCGCGTCGAGTCGTAGTGCGATCGTGCGATTAGTATACAAGAAACTTCATATAGGGAACACAGGGCGCGTCATGAGAAGGAAGGTACAAGAGGAAGATTCAGAGATTCAGAAGAAGAGCGATCGCTGATCGTGAACCATGCGCGCGAGAGGCACCACGCCCTTCAGGCACGAGGCGACAAGCCCAAGAGCTGTTTTCGCCAACCAAGAAAAACTTAGTGGCTGCATGGGTGGCGAAAGGCGTCCTGATTTCGTTCGAGCGTAAGGTTCCAAAAGTGTAATGGCCCTTGTATTTCCGTGTGGACTTGGGATGCGTCGGCGTCCGCAAATACAATGCACATGCGAGCGAAAGCGTCATGATGCGGCCAAAACAGGAATACTGTAAGGTGATCGTTAGAACCTTATTTGTCCATGTTTATCCCTACTAGTTCGTGAGTTGTGTCCAGGGCTGTAAGTACTAATGCCACCATGAACACAACGCAACTTGGAAAGGACGGAACAAGTCCAACTCGAAACTGTCGGACACGGACACGCGCCAGGGGCCGCCAGCCATGGATATATTTAGCACGTACTGGAGAGACAACCACGAAAAGCATGTCTACCCTCACTGGCACGCAAGTCAGCATTGTTACGAGCGCTGACAGCAGAAAAATAGTTGAAATTGCAAGTGCTGTCACGGTGATGTAGCCTACTAGTAACGAAGCAGAACTCGTACTGAGTCGTACTACTAAGTAACTAACATGAGCACTGATAACTTGATTCGATAACGGGTTTCAGCACCAGTAGTGTGACCTGTTTCACTGAGTACGAGCGGTATATACTATGTCGGCTTGGGCGAACGCTTTGGGCAGTGTTTCATCGGTCAGAGCCCACCGTCTTCGTCTCATCGTTCGCTCTATTTTTGTTATCCTTGTTTTCTTTTTATGTATGTATCACGATTCACCGTGAGCATTCAAGTTGAACGGATGGAAAATCAAAAAATCAATCCGGGTTCGAGCGAGCGAACAACAAAACACAATTGCATTAACGATACGTCGAAAAGGGAGCGAAAGACTGATAGGATACAATTCCATGAACACACGGTATAGAGGCTACAGAAAGTAAGTGGACGGTGAGATAGATACACAGGGAGGAGGTGAGAGAGACCGATAGTATGTGAGAGCGAGATGAGAGCGATAGAGTAGGAAGGTTGTCACAAGTCGACGTGTGGTCACGTCTGTGGTACATGGACGAGTCCGAGAGAGAGAGAGAGGCAGATAAAAAGAAAAGAGAAAATAAAGAGTGCGTGTGATCCTCGAGGACCAGAAGAAGAGAAATGTATATAAATCAGGGATAAAAATGCGCCTCTCCGACGGCGAGGGAAAAGGTGTCTATGCGAGGGAGAGTCGAGGGGGCGAGCGCGGGCAAACTAGGCGGCTCGTCCGTATTCAAAATGCCAAAAACGCCGCCGAAGCAGCGACGCTCACGACGAGCACGACGGGCAGGTGCACGCCGCCACCCAGATGGTGCAACGCGCCGCTAGTACTGCCGCTGCTGTCCTGACTTAGTACCGAGGTCTAGAGCGAGTGAGCCCTTTTAAATTCGTCAAGGAAAGTAAATGGACGTACGTCGTCGGTCGCGTTCTTCAGAGGCTCTGGGTTGACAAAGCCTGCGGGGCCAGATTGAGCGCCGTTCCCGCTCCCTGAGTCGGACGTGGGGACGTCGTCCAGCGCCCAGAAGAAGGGACGGCCGAACTGCGGCATGGCGGAGACTGGTTGTGGTGAAAGGGAAGGGTCAACGCTAGAGCACGCGCGGAAACATGCGTAATCGAAGCTCACCTGGGGACGAATGGAGGGAGGAGAGGGCGAGCACGCCACAGACCAAAGTAGGGCGGAAGAGGATCATCTTCATTTTGGATTTCCTTTGAGTTGGGGACGAAACAAAGGTGGGGCGAAAGAAGGGGCTTTCAAGTGAGTGATTGAAAGGCGAGGGTCGGCTCGGAGACGAGTGAAGATAAAGGAAGATCGATGGTACAGGACCATTATATATCCTCCTAGAGTCGCTGTCAAGGGGGAGGTTGCGATCGTATACAAGAAACGTCATATAGGGAATAGATCGCACGTCACAGGAAGTGAGAAGAGGAAGTTCCAGAAGCCCAGGATTCGTGAAAAAAGATCGAGTTTGCCGATCTGTGAGCCACGCGCGGGTAGACACGTGCACACGCTGCTGCGGGAGGCGCGGTCACAAAGAAACATCCAGAAAAGCTTAGCGGCCGCATGGGTACTCCTGGCTTTGTAGATGAGTCTCGAGAGAGATGTAAAAAAAAACGTAACGGGTCTTTGTATTTCCGGACGTTGAGATCGCAAATACAACGCACACACGAACGAATGCGTCAGAGACAAACTCATGCCCAAATCGGGAGTACAAGCAGGCGTTACACAGAAACCATGTTTGGCCGTGTTTGATTCAATTCGCAAGACTACACACTTATCTCGATTACCGTAATGTATTGTAAAACAGGGCCAAGAAATACAATGAGCATGCAGTCTGCTCAGTCAACGCCTTCAATGGGATTCAAAGCGTGCGACGTGTTTGCGGATGCCGCTTCCTTGGCCCGCTTGGCCTTTGCTGCTGCAACTGCGAGCTTTTGCCTCTGCGTCTCGCAAAACTCTTTAAACGCCTCGAGCGCATCGGAAACGTGCAGCTTGCTTGGACGATCAGCTATCCTGAATTAAATAACGTTACATGTCACTTTTTTTGAGAAAAACTAGCCGGACGGACCGTGCAGACATTTCCTCGACCACATCCTTTGCTTTCAAGAACGGCATGTCGTTGATAACCTTTGTATACACTTTTCTGAGTACAACGTGACCTCCCTTGATGGCGACGGAGGTGTCGTGCCATCCTTGGAAGCGAGCCTTGATGTTGGGTCTAAACTCTTCCCTCAAGTCCTCGACCTCGGGGTCGTCGCCGTCGACTTCAAAGAAGCCCAGCATGTCGGCGTCGTCAGTGCCCTGCACTCCGGGGGGGAGTGGTATGCCGATCATGAGCGCGGCTAGCGCCATGGGATGTGTGTTGTCGGCCTGGGGCGTGAGCACGGCCTTGACCCACCTCTGCACGCGGTTGCGACGGTTG
>JBBPNU010001195.1:0-10389 GCA_038091055.1 Leccinum angustisporum
CGGTGATGTAGAGGTTACTGGGCGGAGATATGTGTGGGAACCAGGGGGGCAATACCGGTCGATCCGAATACCAGATCCCCCTTTTTCGCAGACAAGTCGAAGTCAACTGTCCACCAAAACCTACTTTTCAAGTCGCATTTGCCAACGAGTTCCTGTTTTGAAAACTGACATCTACGCTTCGAAGACACTCAGTAACTCTATTTATTTGGAGCCTACTTACAACATACTGGCTCTAACAACACCGATCACAGTCTACCAGTTCGTCATTAAAAAAAGTATTGTTTTTATATGATGGGATTCAAATGGTGCATTTACCACTGCATACTACTTGATTAGTTTCAGGGCAATGCACCACGCCTCTCACTGGAGTCGGTACTTTGATCAAGGAATAAGCGCTGATTCGGATGGGCCTGGTGAAAAAATGGGCATACTTTCATTTTCCTGAGGGCCGAGTCCCGCGGTCCTCGAATCACGGATCGCTAATGGCTGCCACGGAGGACACACCAAGTGGTAACGTAACGTATTTTATCCCGCTGATTCGTACAGAATACAGTTTCATTCTCCTTAAGGCACACAGTCTTCGAATCACAGATCACCGTTGGCTGTGGAGGCCACACCAAGCGGCAACGTAACGTATTCTCTCCCGCTGATTAGTAGAACGCCAGGTCTTCCCTGATATTTTTTCTCACCTTCAGAGAATTCGGAGCGAGGCGAGGTGAGGTTAAAGTTACGTGTCTGATTCTGCTCTAACTGGAATGAGCTCCATCAGTACACCACTAACTTCCTAGCGCCAATGAAGCAGAGCTGGAACTGGAGCTGAAGGTCCAAGCCACGAGGTGATGGTTCATCATGATTAAACAAACACGTTTTTCATCATAGCACCAAACCATAATTTCCGTTCAGAAGGCTTGCCATTCGCCAATGCTGCGCATCCGGATGTTGCAGTCAGACACAGAGCTCGAGATTTGCGGTGCCCGACAGCGGCATATATGAGTCATGACCTCATTATCATGCGTGTCTGCCCTGCAGTCCCATCGCATTCCCCTGCCAGTGTTATCATGCCCTATCCGAGTCCACACCAATGCCACTTCGGTCATCCACCAAAATTAACGTTGGAAATTGCTGGTCACTACTTTGGCAGCGATCCAATTCCTTCTGTGAGTTGCTATATCTGAGCTCTGATATAGACTAAGGGATTAAAGGAATACATTCACAGCACAGCGGCGTAGCTACGGACAATCTTGTTGTAGGCGCAGCCGTAGAGAATGTAAGTACAATTTTATGCTCCTCCATCACACTGACTGGATGTCCTCAACAGCGGAGACAGGATTCTGCATATTTACAGCCGGTTGAAGCACATTTTCACCCATACCCCGTTCCCCCTATCATATCTCGATCTATTTGCCCGGTATGCCGAAACGCACTCCTTGGTAAAATGGACAGATCTTTTGGCGTTGATCACATGGTTGTCATGGTAATTCGTTCACTACGATATCCTTGTCTCTGTTAAATTCGCCCTCTAGAACTACAACCCCGCAGCCATGATGGCGAATCATCAACCCTCTGATATTGATACCGGGGCTATGCTTTCAAGTTTGGCCGACCCACATCCTGATTTATACAGCCACTCATGCTCAGCAACAGCCACCTGTAAATGGACCAGGCATGATAATCCTGAGGCCTGCGGTGCTCAGATTACATGCAGAATGGTATCTGCACATTTCGCGCGTGCACATGGTGTTCGGAAATTGGGTAGAGAGGTACTGCTCTGCTGCCAGTGGGAAGGGTGCTACAGCTGGATGAAACGCCAGAGCTTTGTTCGGCACGTTCGTGAGCATCACTTGGGCCATTCCAGATAAATGATTCCAATCCCTTTTGCCACCATCCCCTCTTAATTTTACTTGATCTCTCTATAATATAGCCGTAGCAGCGCTGAGCGTAGACCACTAGGCGGCTGAATTGGTATTGTAATTGTGACTCGGACAAAGTCAGGATTGTGCATTACTAGTAAAAGCCAACCTCGAACTCGATCACGCGATGACGATCGGCAGGGCTGCTAGGGCGAGTAAACTGCACGTTGAGCACAGTAGTCTAGCGTGGCAGTGGCGTTGGTACGGTGCCACAGATCTAGACATTTTTAGGGGACGTACAAGATACTCGAGCCGCCGCCGTTGATGTGCTATCATTATGGTTTTTGTCTGTTTGTAACCCGACGGCCATATGATGGTCCCATCCACGGATACCTTCAACCGTACGGTCCATGCGAAAGTAGTCGAGGCGTTGCGTCGAACAGGAATAGTCAAGCATTCGTTCTCTCACTTTCATAGACTCTCAACGCGACCAAGTAGCACTGCTACTAGTGTCAAAATATGTAAGCCCATGTATTTGTAATTTTGAATCTCAAACATAGAGCTTTGTGATAGTTATTAGTATCGATGCGCCGATGAGAGCGATCGAGACTAGTGTTACATACTTTACTAAGATGCCTCATCACGGGCGTGTTGTGAATAAGCAGTGCACGCCGCATCCGCACCTGGGAAAGAAGAGTGTCGATCATGTCGGCACTTCATGTTGAGATCGTTCCTGTACAGTGGCAGAGGGCCGTCTCCTTGTTTCAGGGGTAAGGGTCGCATGTGGCGAGGCGGTCTGAGTTTAGTCCGTCATGAGGTTTTGCAGAGGTCGTGGAACAGTGACAAAAGAAGGAACTTTGTCTCTGGTACGTTTCCATAGATGTTGGTCGCGTTGACGACGGTGTTGAAGTTCGTCCCGAAGACCACAAAGGTCGTGCATGACGAAGTCGGGGGAAACGGAGGTCGTAATATAGTCGGTCATCCGTCGGCCCATTCGTAAGGATCGTCCAGTCCTCGGACCACGTCGTTGTCGTGAGGAAATCTAGGATCTCCCAGGCAGGTGTTATCAGCATGAAGCGAGCACTTGTCGAAGGCAGTTATCAATGATCGTTGGAGAAAGTAGTAGAACTTACATTGGATGGTCGATCAAATGGTTGGAACGCAATTATATACAATATCGTCGAGTACAAAGTTGCCACCGGCGACGACGCCCAGTATAAGGCGAGGTTATACGGCGCCAGATCAGCGTTTTCAGCTGGTTTGTGTCAAGTGGCCGAATACCTACTGCCATTACTTAACAAAGCGGAGGAGTTTGATGACACACCAGAGGTACTCGGCGAGTAACGTATAAACGTATGTAGGTCCCATGACTCCAACTCGAGGATTGCGGCACCTGCGAAGGAACGTCTGTCAATATCTCTCTGTCACCACACATAAAAATGCCAGTTATTGTCTAGAATGCAATGGGATGGATCTATGAATGCAAGAACAAAAAGGAGAGTCGTATAGGAAAGGATGTGGAGATGTTGAAAATGCAATGGTGTAGATGAAATACAAATAACGTATGAATATCCAACAACACAGAAGAATGATGAGAAAAAGGAATGGATGGGTTATAAATGCGTGATGCAAGAACAAAAAGGAGAGTCGTACAGGAAAGGACGTGGAAATGTTGAAAATGGAATGGTGTAGATGAAATACAAATAACGTATGAATATCTAACAACACAGAAGAATGACGAGAAAAAGGAATGGGTGGGTTATAAATGCGCTCAAGTCCCTCATTCAATCACATAAAGCTCGGGGACCCAAGTGTTTCGGTAGTAATGGACTGAAAGTAAAACGATGTCAGTCACGCGAATACCTTCCGGACCAGCCGTCATTCCCCATTTTTCCCAGCCAGGAGAAATAGGGTATTTCTGTGGAAAGCTCTCGTCAGGGGTAAACGCGTTGACAAGAGCGAACTAACACTCACACAAATAACCTTATGAAAGCTGAACAGTAAGCCACAAACTTCCCTGGCTAGAGCCTGACGCGTTATATCCCTTCCACCGGGGCGCGCATCAATCCTCGATGCCATGGGGTTAGTTGAATTCTTGCAATCGTAGCCCGGCCACTATGATATTGTTTTGAGAACAACAATCGCAGGGATGAAGTGCCGCCCATACCTCAAGGTTGACCACGACAGTCCTCCACCCGTGTTCCGCGAACACCTGGTCATTCGGTGAGTCAATGATGACTGTATCCTTTAGGATATCCTTCACACGAACTCCGGCCCAACCGTTGACACTAAAAGTAACGGCTGGTATGCTTTCATAAGGGGGACTGGAGTGCAGGGAACGCGGCACGCGCTCGATACGGCGCTGATCCGGCAGCGTGTAGTATTGTGGCATTTGCGCGTGCATGGCTCCCGGGTGGGCAGGAGGGTTACCGACACGAGCATAATACTGTCAGAGGGAGAATCGTCAAATGAGGTCGGATCGGTGAATGCAAAGTCACATACCTGGCCAGAACCTACACCATTATTCTGGTAGTAGAGATTGGTAGGGTTAACATAATCCATTTCAAGATACGAAAAGCCAAGAGACAGTGGGATAGGGTGGATAGAATTCTCGAGCTCTGCTCAGTAGGAAGATAGAATGTTCTCTGAAGGAATGATGAGTAGAATATGGGGACTCATCCTCGAATTTATACGACTCATAACTCCTGTAGATGTGGACCTCCATTGTCGTCAAAGCGTAGAGGAAAGTGAACAGCCGACCAAAGCGGCACTGAGCATCATGAGCCAGAGATGGATGGACGCGAGGTGGTGAGCGGGACACTGTACAAAAATGGAAGACAATTGGAACTCATCATCAAAGCGCGAGCGGCGTACAGGACGTGTCACATACTTCTTTGACGCGTCGTTGCCGCCCACCGACGAACCGGAATCGCGAGCCGTGTGCACAATGGGAAAGGTGTCAAACGAATGTTGAACACCTGAAGACACCATACCTTTGCCTCCCTGATGGTCGAAGATGTAGGTCGGAGGGGGGGATAAAACACGCGTGGCGTGGTGCAAACGCTCGGTGGGGTCCGAGGTTGCACAGCTAGTCACGTCCGTTGCTGCGCCACAACGAAAAGTGCTGTCCAGGTCCAACCTGGAGGAGTCAAAGCACTTTGACCTGACGCCCGGAGGTGAGCGTCCTAGTGCCCATAGTACAGAAGTTCGAAATCCTCGCACTTGAAAGCTTGAAGGTCGAGGTGTTCGATAATCCGGATCCGAGTCGGAGCTGAGTGCTGCAAAATGATAGAGCTTGCCGAGAAGCGCCCAGGGCCTGGGACTTCATGTCCTTTTTTGTCCAACCCTTCGTCACTGAAGTTGAACTTCATTTGCATCTGCACCGCGCGTTTAGACCAAAGTTGCGTGGAACACATGCCACGATGTGCGTACCCAAGCTAGTTTGGCGGTATGCAACGTCAATTTTGTCGCAGAAACGTGTATTTGTCGTTCGACTTGCTCGACCATCCTCAAATCGTTCAACTTGACCTCGAATCGGATGTCTCGCGGTTTTTTGAAGTCTCTCCGAGTCTTGCAGCTGGAAATGGTAGAACCAGTACGCCGTCAGTAATCTCCAAGTTCCACAACGATTAGAAGAGATAGCACGGATAGCTCATAACGTAGCAAGGAACAGACAGAACATGTCGCAACCAAGAAATTTTGATGATCTGCGCGTCGCTGCACTTCCATAGGTCAATCTATTATCTGTCTTGACTCTTGAAAATTTGCTCCCGCTACTAGATTGGATGTGCTAAATTGGATTCTGGCATCAGGACAATTGACTTCGACTTCGACGAGAAAGGTCACTTGCACGTAAGCTGCGTTCTTGATCTTCTGATGTATCAAATATGAAAGGATCTTCAAGCCAAACACACGACGGAAAGGCCAAGCTTATGACAAAGTCAATGATCGACGGAGGCTCTTGACGATCAGATAGGGGAATTTCCTTTCTGGATACCACCCAAACAAGTATCAATGCTGTCCAAAATGGGAACTCAACGCTAGACGTTGCCAGAAGCCACTGGAAGCGCACAGAAGCATCAATATTCTGCCGTACAATGCCTCGAAACGTCTCGATTTTTCGCATAGGTCTGCGGATTGTGTGCATTGACCCTATAAAAACCCCTTGCAAACGATGCTCGTCCCCACAATTCTACAACCAAACCACCAGACGCAATTTCTACTACTACTTCCCAACCACCTCT
The DNA here is from genome assembly GCA_038091055.1 of Leccinum angustisporum. NCBI lineage: Eukaryota > Fungi > Basidiomycota > Agaricomycetes > Boletales > Boletaceae > Leccinum > Leccinum angustisporum. The sequence continues at coordinate 6,095 of JBBPNU010001195.1, forward strand.
ATTCGTCGCTCGCCTCCTCTTCAATAATGGCATCATTGTTTCGTTTCCATTATGATCCCCCCACCGAGCTCGACCGCTTCTTTGATGACGCGTGCAATGCTCGTTTCTGGCCTTCCGGCAAAGAGGGAGGTGCCTACACCAGCAGTACGCGACACCTTGATTCATTCCGTCCCAGGTATGTACCGTCTTCATTTATTTTTTCTATTCTACATATTTCTTCAACCTACCTTCTTACAGAATGGACGTGAAGAAGTCAGAGGATTCGAACGACGTGACGGCAACGTTCGAACTGCCCGGTCTCAAGGCCGAGAACATCACCATAGACCTCCAGCAGAACCTTCTAACGGTTTCTGGAGAGTATACGGCTGATAATGCTCAAGGGGGCACTGGATACGCTGTTCGCGAGCGTCGATACGGCAAGTTCGCCCGGACTTTACAACTTCCCTTTGGCACAAAGGTACGCCGACGTCTGATATCATCTCGAAATACGATTCTGATGGCAATGGTAGGCTGAAGATGTAAAGGCCAAGATGGAGAACGGACTACTTACTGTGTCGTTTCCGAAGGCGGCTCCCGAACAACAACCGCAACAGATAACCATTCAGTAAAGGGTCCAGGTCCCGGTCAATACCAAATAGTTGTAACCAATTGATGTAGCCATAGCTCATGATATACTATATGCTGAATATGTATACGAATCTACGGACATTCCTTGCGTGCACACAGATGATAGCACCGCTCGTAGTGGGGTGGCTCAGTCCTTGGGGAGTGATAGTAGCTAACGATATGGTATGCTTTGTGTACATAACCAGTACAAGAGTTGATGGATGCTGATCATGTGGATAACGAAGCTTACAACTCGTTGTCAACGCTCTACATGTACATATACCGACGCCATATACCATCGACATAAAACCTCAAAGTGGTAGCTGCTCTACTTCATGTCGATATCTCCACAACAAGTGAAGATCAGGTTAAACAGGTATTTTTCCACCCCACGATCCTTTTGACGCTTTCCTTGTCCCTCGTTAATCACCACACTCAGTGGGATCGCCTGAAGTACAATCTTCCTCGCCGCACCTCCAGGTATAAAAGCTCTTACCAACACCATCGGCTTCTTGCCCTCCCTTACCACCTCTGCCATGTGCTTCCACCGCGCATTCGAAAACGTCTCGCACGTACACTTGGTACCAAACGGATTCGCGCTCGTTCCTCGCGCGTCAAAGACGGCGTAGCCCGCTCCGGTCATAAGATTGAGTTCGACTTGGGTCAGCTTGGGAGCAGAATGTGCGGTGAAGCGCATGTGGTGCTTTCTCAGCTCGGTGAGGATGATCTGATCGAAGAATTTGAGATCTTTCCCGTGCACGCTTGACATGCGGCCGTCTAAGTTTGGACGGCCATCACCATGAATACCAGCGGTCACCAGGCAAGGACGAAACCTGACATACCAGTACGGACGAACCGCTGATGGACCCGCGTGCAGTACTGTTTGTGCTTCCCATGACGCCAGTCATATCGTTGACATTGCCGACTGCAATAGTAAGCATGGAGGCAACCTCCGCAGCGCCAAAATCTGTCTAAACGGCCGGACTTTGAACACTGTGGACAACCTCGGCAGGTTAGATCGGCCAGGCGCAATACGAATGGACGTTGCTCACCACGTCGTTTTGGCAGGTTTGGATGTGTCCGTTGACGATATCGCGTCTCACCAACTTGCGGCGCTCGTCGACCAGGTTTTTCAGCTTCTTCCAAGCCTTGTAGAGCTCCCCGCCTTTCGATAGCCTGGCCTCCAAATTCTGCACAACTGCCAAATCGATGGAAACAGTAAGGAGATGCAAGATCGAGCGGTACACCGTATATCCAGGGAGGATATCCCCCAACAACGTGACGGGCTCCAAACGTGCGGACTCTGCGTGTTCCGAAAACTGTAACAAAAACTCGCACTTGAGAAGTGATGTGATGAGCCCACGCTGGAGGGCTTGTGTGAGAAAGGGGAGCGCATCCATGTCCTCCATGCGCGCCCTCAAGAGGACCAACGCATTGACCGTACAGCGCGCCGCGAACACACGCTCTCCACCCTCCCATTCGCGGTTAACAACAAACTGAAGGATCTCGGAAGCGGCTTTGATTGTGCCTTGACCCATGAGCGCTACCCGGATGTTCTGCCGAAGGGAGAGGGCGGTGATGATGTGTAAATCCCATGCGATACAGTTCATGTCCCACTTTGTCTGACGTGAGATTTCGTGGTCGAGATGACAGAGCGCGGCGGTTGCGACGACTTCTGGTTCTCCATGAAACAGGCTGAGCAAGTTGTCCCAATCGATGGTCGTGCCCATTTCGTGGGCGACGAGGAAACAGGAATTGAAGACGGCGGATTCACGCTGGGTGTTTCCCTTGGCAGACCAGCTAGAGAATCGGGGGTCCCGGGCTTCGATGAACCAGAGATCGCAGATCATCTTCATGGTCTCGCGATCGGTGGTAATGATTTTGGACCAAGATAAGAGGAGTCTGTCGCGGATGAGCCCAAGAAACTCCACGATGGCGCTCTTGCAGGTATACCGCACGGATATGTCTAGATCGTTCTTGATGACGACCTCCCGGTACAGGAAAAGCAACCACCGTCGGATGTCGGGCCAGTGAGCGGTAAGCGACTTGACGAGATCCTTCCAGGTGTCGTTGTGGTTGAGCCATATTGGGAGGGTGACTCCGAGACCGACCAACGAGGCGAACGCGATGTCCAGTTGCTCTGGCGGGAAGTCCCGCCCGGCTCTACCGCACGGAATCTTGTCCGCGCTGAGTTGATCGAACATCGTGGACACGATGCGGGCGTATTGGGCAGGTACGCTGACATCTTCACCTGGGAGTGTCAAGCCTGCGAGATCGGAAAAAGCTTGGATAGAGTCTTTGACCACGCCATTCATAAGCAACTGTGGGAGGATGATATGTGTGAGTGGTCCTCTCAGAGTACTGCACTAGGACTGACATCGAACTCGGCTTGGGGAAGGCGTTGAGGGGGAGGTCTAACCATGGTCGTTGATGGTTTCTGGGTTTAGATCGAGCTGCGAGCTGATAACAGGAAAGAAGAGCTCAGCTGCAACAAGGCCTGAAACTCACATGCGGACTTTGGATGTCCATAATTAAAGATAAGGCCAATGTGACCAGATCGGGAGAATGTGCATGATCGTGTTATATAAGCCAAATTTCAGTGACACAAAAAATCAGTAATTATTTTCTACAACCTCAATAAAACAATTGAGAACAAGGAAACAAACATACTTTCATCTTTGTCTAATTTTTATCTCGTCATGTTGGGAGTACAGAAAGGTTCCTGACTTTTTTTGCGCATCTAGTGCAAGATTTGGTCACATCGGGTGACGGGTTACACTACGGCACGCTTCGGAGATTTAAACTCTGACCTAAACACGGTCATATTTGCGGTCCGACACGCTCGGCACCAGATGCCGACGAGGAGATCAAATTTCTTGTCACGCGACGGGCTCGAGAATCTCAATATTCTCTCTCTCCCTCCACACCCACATATTTTATTTTGTTCTACGTCATCCGGTGCTTTTTTTTACTCTGATACTTGGTAGAGGAACCATTTCCATAGCCTACTTGAATACCACAACTTAGTTACTTAGCTACTTTCGATGGTCATCATGTCAAATATGTAGCGCCTTCAACTTTAAGTCCTCCGTCTGAACCCTGAGTGAAGAAATGGTACAAGACACCATGAGCAGTTCTTTGCGGATGAACCCCTCATTGAAGTGATAGAGATTTGGCAGATCTGCTGGATAATGTTCGCCGCGTTGTCCACGAAAGCAGCGCCCAATATGCGTAATCAAAATTTGAGTCGGACGGTGATGGAGGTGTGCACCAGTCCTCGCCGCATAGAGAATTCCCATTCGCAAGTGGGTGCGCATCGAGATATTGACGGGTCATCGCTGACTGGATAGCCGTGTTGTACCGCATCGTTGACACTCATAATCCTGATAAACATCCTCGTCGAACAGAACCACCTCATATACAACATCGAACTGCTCAAGAAGTGACGTGATATTATTCATGTCGAATCCGGGGACCATTGGCGTTGCTCTTGATCCATCCATGGGGACTGCATCTTTCAATTACGACGGCCACGTCGTTGTTAATAACTACAAATCCTTCAGAGAACTTTTAATTCTTTCATCGGGATGGCTATATTAAGTGCCAGGCCTGGAAAGATGTATCGACCACGGAACAAGTTCAATGGCGTTTACCAGCCTTCGTTTATGGAAGCGCCACGCCCCTGATCC
>JBBPNU010001196.1:0-10384 GCA_038091055.1 Leccinum angustisporum
CTGAGCGAAAAAAAGAAGCTGCTCGTGCACGCACCAATGAGCAACGTGGGAGGTCTCATGTACGACAAAGACTCGGTTTGGATCAACGTCCCCGGTAACTTCACTCGCGGATCGACAGATGGTAGGTTCTTTCCTCTGTAATCAGCGTCGACGTCGTTATCTCACACACCTGCAGTACCCCAAGGCGAAGGAGAACAGATGGTCACCGATCTCCAGGACGTTGATGCCACACTTGCGGATGGCATCTCTCGGAGTCAGATCAGACTACTCGAATCTTCTTCTAAACACCTCAGTGTCAAAACACGGTCCCCCTTCCATGGCTCTGCCGACAGCGACGATGAAGGTTCTGACGACGAAAATGGTAGTCAGGTGTTCGAGGACTTGGAAGATCTAGACGAGTCTGACTCAGACAATCACAGCGACCCTTCTGATATCGACTCTGATTCCAACGACGATCTTGACGAGGACGACACGTTTGTGATGTCGCATGGTGACAATGGGCGTACCGTACCCCGCAGGTCCGCAAGATCGTTGGAGGAAGAATTTTCTGAAGGAGAGGAGAACGAAGATCTTGCTTTTGCGGACAGTGACTCTCAGCCAGGAGAAGGCGACGAATTTTTTCGTCTCAAAGAAATAGCAGAGTCCTACGGTGACGATCTCGATATGACCAAAGAGCCGCTTTTGCCTGAGAACCTACATGAATGGGAGGACGAAGAAAATCTTGATTCGATACGTTCACTTTTCATCACTGGAGACGAATCTACCGTTGGTGTTGCAGGAGAGGAAAGCGAGGACAGATTGGAGGGGGAGGAGACCCAAGATCCGGAAACGACGAGCGCCACGGCACTCGCTGCCAAAAAAGAAGTGCTCAAGCGCAAGTTTGACGAGCAATATGACGATCCGGAGGGAGATGAAATGGATTTTTACGACGAAAAGAAAGACGAGCTGAATCGTCAACTCCAGCTCAATCGAGCCGAATTCGAGGACGTCGATGGCGAAGTGCGTACGCTGGTGGAAGGCTACCGACCAGGGACGTATGTTCGGATTGAAATATCCTCCGTTCCGTGCGAGATGATCGAGAACTTCGACCCCTACTATCCTGTCATTGTTGGAGGCTTGTTGCCGGCTGAGGAACGGTTTGGATATCTCCAAGTTCGAATAAAACGACACCGTTGGTTCGCGAAGACCCTCAAGACGAACGATCCGCTGATATTTTCGCTCGGGTGGCGACGGTTTCAGAGCATTCCAATATACTCTCTCGATGACCATTCGATCCGTATGCGCATGCTCAAGTATACGCCGGAACACATGCACTGTTATGCGACGTTTTATGGTCCTGTGGCACTACCGAACAGTGGATTCTGTGCTTTTAATTCACTCGACGGAACTAATTCTGGATTCAGGGTGTCGGCGACAGGCGTCATTCTGGACGTGGACCGGTCGACGAAGATAGTCAAGAAACTAAAGCTGACGGGAGTTCCTTTCAAGATATTCAAGAACACGGCGTTCGTGAAGGACATCTTTACGAGTGCACTGGAAGTCGCGAAATTTGAAGGGGCAAGCATTCGGACCGTTTCAGGTATTCGGGGACAAGTGAAGAAAGCGCTATCGAAGCCAGAGGGTGCATTCCGGGCAACGTTTGAAGACAAGGTACTCATGAGTGGTGAGCATACGTTCTTAGCGTTGATGGTTTGGACTTGCGAACGTGGCGACAGACATCATCTTCCTTCGCGCTTGGTATTCGATACAACCTCGCCAATTCTACAATCCAGTGACATCATTGCTGCTGTCGAACAAGTCGGGATGGCAAGGTATGCGGCTCACGGGTCAGGTGCGACGAGACGAAGGCGTCAAGACGCCATTGAATGTGAACTCGCACTACAAACGTGTCGAACGCCCACCACGACGATTCAATCCGCTCAAGATACCCAAAAAGTTGCAAGCCTCATTGCCGTATGCGTCGAAACCGAGGACGATGAAGGCACAGAGTAACAAAACGTATATGCAACAGCGTGCAGTGGTTATGGAGCCCGAGGAAAAGAAGGCTGTTGCACTCTTGCAACAAATCCGAGCGCTGCGGAAGGATCAGGTTGTGAGACGGAAAGAGAAACAGAACGAGAGGAAAGAGGTGCACCGGAAAAAGGTTGCAAAGGAGGAGGCACAGAAGGGGGAGAAGGACAAGGAGAAACGGAAGGAGATTATGAGAGCGGCTGGAATGAAGCACAAGCGACAGACGGAGATGGACGAGGGTACTACGAGTACTAAGAGAAGGAGAGTGTGACTGTGACACTACACGTGACAAGTAGTACGACTTGTTGGGAGAAACGAGCCGCATCAGTACTTGCCAGTTCAAGTCGTGATGAGTTCTGAGCAGTGGTACGCGTCCGATCCAACAACAACCCAAGGGCGCATACAGCCAGCCGACGCCGTGTACGACGCCCACAGGCTGTTCGCAGCGTACCCACCGACTTCGGCGACGCCCTCTGCACACGGTACGTACGCCCCGTCCACGATGTTCCTCGTGTTGACCTGGTACAGTGACGAGGCATGTCAGCAACATCTCCACTCCCGCCCCACCACCAACGTATATGCACGCAAACTACTCGGCATTCCACGCTGTCTCTTATCAGACGCAGCCCTCTCCCTTCTCCGACTACTCCCGCGAGCTCACTTATCTTTCTGACCCTTCGACCCCTGCTCAACACTCCCAATACTGGCAGAACACCAGAGACGAGGCAGTTCGTTATCTATCCCATGGCACACCGTACGTGCACCAACAAGTCTCGTGCTTGCCGGCTCACATCGGTTGTCGCAGCGTCAGTCAGTATAATTTCTCGGCCCCTTCTAGCTGGACCCTCGCACCCTCCAAATCCTCCTACGAACCACCCGAGATAGCCCACTCCGTCCTCCAGCGGTTCAATCCATCGTCGGCCTATCCGACACCACCCCCTCCTGGTATTCGTTCCTCATCCTCCTCGCTTGCATTCGCTCTCGGTTATCCCAGTCAAGTCAAACCACAGCAGCGCGTCTATAAGCCAGAGGATTCAGGTCCATTCTTCAAAGACTTTCTTAATCGCTCTGCTCAGCTCTTGGACTCAAAGCCTGTCCAACCATCCAGCACCCCTAAGCAATCACCCTCAAAGGTCGATCCCCTTCCCCCGAAGCCACCCACCTCGGTACCTCCCCAACCCTTTTCCACGCCTAAGAAACGCAAGTATCCCGATGAACTGGTCACTCCGTCTCAGAAGCGCGTAAATGCAACGGATCTTACAGACTCGTTTCATACAGGGAGGTCCACGAGCGCAACACCATCCCTCAAGTCGTCAAAGTCCTCCCGCCAAGTGTTGGCGTATGTCAACGTTCCTGCCCCCACCTGGAAAACACCCTCGGGAAAGTCTTCAAAGAGCTCGGCTGACTTGGCATCCGGAGACGAGTCCGTGGACCAGGACACACATCACGACATTCATGCCAACACAACGTCCGCCGCTCAGCGTACTGGAGATAGGGACGCGCAAGGTATTTTGACACGCTATATGCATCACGATTCCCCTACTGACTTGCGCACAACTCAGCCCCCCTCGAGAAGCTTAACACATTGACTGAAGACATCCTCGAGGCAGAAGATTCCCTTGCAGCCGACATCGAACCTAATGAGCTTCCAAAGGAATTCTTCTCTCCTCTCACCGTTGACTGCAATCATCCGCATCTCCAGCCGACCATCATTAGGAAATTGACTAAGTACATCAGTCAACTAGCGCGCCCATCTAAGAGATCCCGACGCACGACGCGCGAGGGTGGGAATACCGGTTCTGGGTCAAAGTCTCGAGATACACTGGGAGATATTGGAACCCCTGTTTTATCAAGGTTATTGAAAATTTTAGAGCGCTCAGTCAAGGCAGGCGAACACCTGGACCCGCTGCGTGCTTCCACCCACCACCCACCACCACCCTCATCACCTAGCAAGTCTAAAAGGAATCGGAAGGCATCCACAGATGGCACAGATGGGCAGGAGGACAGCCCTCCATTACATGATTCACATTCCCAACAGCTCTCAGATTCCAACATACACGAGCTGACCCTTCAATTAGAGGTTTCTCGTGATAGCATCCTCGCAGCGGAATGCTGTATGGCACTATTGAGTGGCGAGGGTCTCACGAAACAGGTTCGTAGCATTAGTTCGACATTAATGTATCTGCTTAGTTACACATTGCAGCTTTACTCGGAGGAGTTGATCACGACCTGCCTTAGCACTGTGAAGAATCAGCTCACAGCGGTCGTCTATCCCTTTGTCGAGGGCACAGGAGTTAGTGGATCAGCATCACCCCAGCTTAATTGCCTCCTTTATTACACGCACTCTAGTTGTGGAGAGTTGCGCAGGCTGTTGACCGAGCTCTTTCAAGCACTGGCTGCCGCCCTCCCTCGCATTAATTCCCTATTTTCAGCAGACGGAATAAGCATGTCCGATGCAATCATCATCCAAGCGGTTTATATCGCCATCGGACCGTTTTTCGTTGTCGAATCTATCGAAAACGACGCGAAGGGCAAGCGGGAGAACGTCGTGTTAGCCACACTAGGGAGCAGTGCCATGAGAGGTCTTCGTCTTGATGCTCTTTCAGTCATTCGAAGTGTGAGTATCTTGTACTCCAAAGTTGAGCTAAGCCGACTCCTTCAAGGTCTTTGCAAACCATGAAGAGCAACGATCGTGGATCATCGAGGAAATTTTATCTTCATTGATCAAATTGTCAAATAGCCACAAGAAGGCTGGACAGTTTCGGTCTGGCTTTTAAAATAAAATAATCCTAATCGATGATTGACGTGTTTCTAGTTTGCGCGATGGCCGTTCGATCCGTACAGTTTCCGCTCTCCTTCTTCAACTCGTACAGACTTCTGCGCGCGACGTGCGAATAGCAGCGCGCAGGATATCCAAGACTCGTCAAAACCGTGCGCTACGAAACCAGGAGACCATGATGGAGAAAAACCAAGGCGTCGTTTTTGATGAGCAAGATACCGAGGTGTGTAGGATGAAACACTTCACTTTCATTGACGCTGATAGCACTAGGAACTACAATTGTATACTTCAGGCTTGGACTCGGCTACGAATGCAGCGAAGACTATCGTTCTCTTTCTGACACAAAGGTAGGGTTCTGTTTCCCTATCGGCTTGCATTTCTACATAAGTGTGTAGATCCGGCAAAGGGAAACTAACGAAGAACTCAAACGAGGCCGAATATCGAATTATCCTCGATAACCTCATTTCAGACCTATTGGTTGTTCTGTACTGGCCGGAGTGGCCGGCGGCAAGCCTGATACTCAGCGTGATCTGTAAATTTATGGTACGTTTTTATTGACTACGACTAGTCATGCTATTTAGCGGGTCTCTTTTCCCAGGTCGCCTCGTTAGATGACGTGAAGACAAGCGTCCAGATAGATACGAATGCAGCAAAGGCGATAGCTTTAGATCATCTTGGGGTTATCGCCGCTCGACTTCGATCGAGTGCGATGAAATTCCGACAACGACTTGGGAAGCATCCCCTTGTGCCGCTTGATGAGGTATATATCATTTAACCAATTGGTGTCACGCTCACGCTCCCTAGATTCTTTCAACGGAGAATATACAAGATTTCGAGACGCTTCTTACTCGGCACGAAACCATTTCTCTTCACTTGTTGAAACGTTCTTCCGATGATCAAGCTTACGAGGTACGTTATTCATCATAGCGAAAATATGTTATTGCATTACTTTACGCATATTAGAGCGCCCGCGAACTTACTTCCGCGATGTGGGGTCATGAGCTTGCAAACGCTTTACGAGTGCTACGCGGCAATCTATCCGAGGATGACGGTGTATCTGCACTAAAGCGGTCGACATCCACTCTGTATATGAAACTTCGGAGTGTTCTCTCTGAAGTATGGACAAGCCGTTCAGCTGATGTTTTTGATGCTGGGTGAGTGTGTATCGACACGGTCATGTTTCATGCTTTCATGCTTTCCTAGATCTGAAGAAGAGGTTGCTCGTATTGATCTCCTCGCAGAGGAAATCGGGACAGTTCAAAATCTCAGGAGTTCTTTCGGACCCATACTTAATGTGGTGCTAATGGCTCTTGACGCGCCGCCTGTATTCATGCGAACCAAGGCTTTGCGAGCCCTTGGCCAAATCGTGACCAGCGATTCCAGTACTCTTTCCATGGTAAGTGCACGTCCAACTACCAAGTCGCGTGTTTCTGATGAAACGCAGGCGAATGTACGACGTGCTATTGAAGGGCACCTTCTGGACTCTTCCCCCGCTGTGCGAGATGCTGCCGTGGAGTTGATCGGCAGATATATGATAGAGTCCCCCGAAGTGGCGGGTGATTATTACACCAGAATCTCCGATCGTATTGCGGTAGGTATTTATTCTTCCTCCAGATCAATAGCTAACTATGGATGGTTCAGGACACTGGGCTTGGAGTGCGAAAGCGGGTGATCAAGCTGCTTAAACAATATTACTGCGCCACCGAGGACTTGGGACGCCGCGTTGACATTTGCACGAAGCTTGTGTTAAGAATGTTGGACGAGGATGACACTGTCAAGGACCTCGCCGTCAAGACCATCGAGGAGTTGTGGTTTCAGAACGTGCCCTCTCAAGTCGTCTCTTCCAAGGGAAAGCCAGCCTCGTCGAACGGTGCCCAGAATAAAATGAATTTGCTTTCTAAAGTTTCAGTTATTATGGGCGTGTCTGCTTACTTCAAGGATAAACAATCTCCTTTGGAGGATGTGCTACACAAGATCTCGAGTCAAAACGGTGTGGATACTCCCTTCATACATGCGAAGTACTCTGAGATATGCGAAACCTTGATCGATGGCCTCGTCGATGCCTCTGATCTTCCTGGCTTTGTGCGTATCGCGTTTGTTAGGGCGCCTCTTGGTTCTAGACTGATTCGTGGTTAGACCGTTCAATCCTGCATCAGAACGCTCTATCTGTTCGCCACTGCATTCCCTTCTGTTCTATCTGGAAGCAATGCTTCTACCTTACTTCCTTACCTGAAGAACCCCACATCCGTTAGTACACGTCTGTGGTTGTGCACCGTGTTTTCTAACTTTGCTTGGTAGCCCGAAGAGTTGACCGTGACTGACTACCTGCTCCGGGTTTTCCGGTTATCCATTCCCCGCATGCCAAAAACCGCGGTCAAGTTTGGCCAGGAGTTACAGTTGGTTTTGCAGCCGATGATCGTCAAGCCTTCGAACGTCGGTGGTTTGGTGGTAGGTTTAGTTGATACTCCCGAAGGTACACATCTGACGCATACCCAGTGCTTACAAGAGAGCGTCGCGTGCATGTGCGGGGTTGTACAACACCTCACGCACGATTTTCATCGACTGGTCGCTCTTTTGAAGTCTTGCAACGGTGTGTGTTTTGTGCCAGTGCATTCTATTTGATCTCATTCGCTCTGTAGCCCGCCTCCAGCAAGCTGTCGCCCGCAGTTGCGAGACGATGAGCGCTGTTGAGATCCGTACATTATCTATCTTGATATTTATCGTCTCTCTGCTGGGGGAACACTGCGACTTTGATCATCTCCGTGTTGAACAATCAGGTGAGCATTGTCCATTGTCTGAAACTTCGGATGCATTCTGATCCTTCAAAGAATTTGCGACCGAGTTGAATAGTGTTTCAGAGGTAATTGATTTCAAAGAATGTCGATCGTTCTAACCATCCATGACAGGGTCCTATCGTCGAGCACATTTACAATAGTCTTCTTTCCCTCTACTCAAAGTACCACGACTCCGGTTTGAAGGGACGAATTCTTCAATGTCTAGGTGCGCTTTCATGTTTATATATGTATATACGGGCTGGTCTTACAGAGCCTCTCGCAAGGCTTCTTATTCCGCACGCAACCTACCTTGATGACGCTGGAGCCTTCCGCTGGAATCATGGATACAATATTTGCCTCCTCTGACGAAGAGAGTCGGGGAAGGTTACTAAGGATCATGCAAGACTTTCTCGTTTCTGAGGCAGCAAAGCATGCGGAGCAACGCAAGGGTGAATGGCTTGTTCCGTGATTTCTTTTTTGCACTGTTGATGGACGCGATTATAGGCTCTGAACAAGGCAAGGGTGATGGCGTCGTGGATATGGCCGAGCTTGTTGGAAACACCGAAGGGTTTGCGGATTCCGGGTAAAATCATTATTCTCATTTCAGGTAATTATCACGAGCCCCCTCTTTTGACAGTGTCAGTTCCGCCGTCGTTCAACGATATATTTCCCCCATCTTGGAAGCTGCGCTTTCACAGAATCCGCAGATACAAGCTGTTGCTGTCGATATTTTGACCTTCACCGTCAAGCAAGGGCTTGCACACCCACTTCAGGTACGGGACGAATTTATTTTACGAGTCGCTGATCGCATTAAAAACGCCCAAGTCTTTTCCGATTATCGTTGCGCTCGAGACGAGCCCAAACACGGCGATGAGCGTCCGGGCAAACGCATTACATGGGATTCTATACAGCAAGCATATGAGTCTCCTCAATGCTCGTTTCATCATCAGTGCGAGACAGTCGTTCGACTATCAGAAAATGATCTCGCCGAATAACGTTCAAGGTTGGTGCGCTTTGGATTATTTGGACAACACTGATCGGGGTCGGAGTAGGCTATCGTATGCAACCCGAACCCATCGCGTTATTGCAACGGTGGTATTCGCTCGTCAGAGAGAAAAGAGCGCCTCGACAGGATTTCTTGAAAGCCCTTGTGAAAGCATTTGATATTCCGACTGCATTGAAGTCATCACAGGTAATGATTCGTCTTCATGGTCCCATTCCCATAAACTGAGAATTATGAAGGACGACGTAGAATTTTCGCGTTACATGGCCGAAAACTTTGCTACTCTAGATTATAAAACTCAAGAGGAAGCACTCACTGTCATCAAACACCTTACGTCCATTTTATCCACATCAGGAATGCAACTCATAGAAGTCGTCTCTCCCTCGAATCTCCTTGTTCAACTCCACGATCCCCAACAGCGCGCCACCCACAATGGTACCCCGGTGACTGTAAGATGGACGACTGGTGTTGTAAACAGGCGCTGATCAAACTTTAGAACCTCGATCCGCATGCTCTATCAGAGTCGAACCTCGACATGGACGTTCTGAGAACATCGGTCATAGTCTGCATCGTGATGCTATTGAAATCTCACTTGAAAGGGTTGTACGGTCTCTCCGAGGAGTAAGTCCGCGTGTGATCTCAAACCGTCTTGGGCTCATCGTGTCTTCCAGCAAATGCATCAAATTCGTTCCAGGAAAGAAGAGTGCCATTGGAGACAAACCTGCCGTCAAACGGCATCAGTTTTCGATATGTTGGGACCGTGTGCCGTTTGCCATGGCACCCCTCATCCTGCCTGAACATCTGGCAGCTCAGAAAGTGACGGTAAGAGAAGATCATTGTGCGCGGATTAATTGTTGACAAATTTTCCAAAAGTTCCTTCAAATTTGGAATGAGGATGGTGTCACAGCTGAGCCTGAGGATGGCCTAGAGTGATATCGGTACTGCTTTCTGTCTTGGTCTTTCGAGATTCTGTATTTGAACACATATCATTATGCTTCGTGCATTAATGTATCATATACTATGCAGTGCCTACCCTAGTACTAGCACCATAATGAGCTACACTGTGCTCAAGTAGAGTCAAACTCCTGCCTCCATAAGCTCACCTTGCAAGATCATTGACAAAATGATTGTCTACAGTCTGCACTGCAGATTTAACTGAAAAACAACACCCTTGATGTGCACTCAGGCTGGTTTCAGTGCCAAATTAAGAAACCTATGATAAGGTGTTTGCTCCACAAAATATACTTTAATAGATATGTATATGGATAGATAAAACCCTCCAGGCGGTCCTGGACCCCGGACAGTAGCCATGTATGTGAAGAACAGAATCTTGCAGGCAAACTCCCTCAATAACGAGAGCACGAACATCTGAACCGGTGGATTATATGAATTTTCTGCCATGGGGATCTCGAGTGTGAAGTAGTGAAGAGGAGAAACACAACTACTACCATCTAGTATGAGCAATCCAGTGATGCACAAGACAATAAATAAGGAAGCCAACATCCATATTAAGACAGGATCCAATGTTCGGCAACACACGTGAAATCAAATGTACAAATTAAGATGCAACGTCGTGACCTTGTCAATTCACACCCATTATTACTTTGCAAGCCTGTCCCCTATGGGTCCAGGAATAATTGGACTTTTTTTTGAGGCTTCGAGTGGCATCTGGAAATTCAACATCCTGGCAGTGCTACATAGCATTATGTCATCACAGTTTATAAATCACATTCTACAGTAGACAACTGTAGCATACTGTAGCACAATCCGATATATTATGTTTTATGTCAACTACTGTAGCATGATCCAACAAAGTAC
>JBBPNU010001197.1:0-10382 GCA_038091055.1 Leccinum angustisporum
GGACAGGTGTGGGATAGTTCTAAATCTCCGTGATTCTATAGAAGAAGAGCGTCTGAAAGCGGAACAAGCGACTGACGAGAAGCAGAAGCGCATTTATACGTCAAAAGGTTTGCTGAAAAGGTCCCTAGCACGGTATCGACTGACCGTTCCTCAGCACTGCACAACCTTCAGCGATACTTTGAGCTTGTCATCTTCCAAGCTTATCTGCAGTCGACGGAACCCGATACCTTGCAATCCGTTGGGACTTTCGAGAAGTTCGTCGAGAACAGGCCAGGTATGGTTGTGTTCAGTCATCCAAGATATCATTCACTGATGAATTGCCGACAGTCATCAAGACATTCAAAAAAGACCTCCTTGATGACGGACAGAAAGCATTGACTCCGCTGGAGCGGATAGATAGTGTTGCGCATCCTGACGAAGTCAAACATATCGTGATCAATCGATCCGGCAGCATTCTTTCGGCTTCCACGATTTTGAAGAGCGATTTCTTCTCTAACCTGCAAAAAATGACTCTCCCAGAGTGCGTTGTCATCTTGATAATGTTCGCGACACTTAACAGCGTTTACTATCTATGCAGGCGGATTGATGGATCACCTAACTTCCGTCGTATACCTTTGACCCTTATGTTAAGCTCATCTGGAAAACCTACACCAACCAACCCTAACGTACTGCTGGAATGCGTCGATGACGGGAAGATGGTTTGTGGAAGGTATGATTTCACATTCCTAAACTTGCTTTCCAGTACGCTCGCTTACCCGAGAAATACAGCGGAATGCCCACTGTAGAAGGGTACGCCTAAATTATTGGTCTGGTTGATCCTTGGTCATCTTCGCCTAGGTTACGGAGAGCGCTGGCACGGGTAGATGCTGGTCCCCAGGGAACAAATATGGTGTTTTGGACATCGTTAAGAGAGGTCTGATTAAGCTTCTCCACCTAGCGAGCCAATCACATACTGACTTGAACAGGAACCAGTTGTATATGTCGCTGGTCGGCCACATGTCCTACGCCTAGTTGACAAGCCGTTGGAAAACGTCGAGTATGACACTTTCTTCCAGGTCGAGATACGGTCGTTGACGTTTGTGTGCAGGGCTACTGGAGTCACTACTGCGATGGTGGAGACCATGGAGGAACGTTTCAAGAAAGACGTCCTTCGAGAACTTCGACAAGGTCATGGTCATATTCTACTTCATGACGAAGTAGAGGAGCGCCCTGGCGTGTTCGCGATCATACCCATCTGGGAAATAGTTTCGGAGGAGGATATCATGACCCCACGGGACGTTTTTGATCTTGTGGCGAAGGAGGGCTATAAGGTCCAGTCCTATCCGACGTGTTTGACGTCGAAGCTGACTACTTTGAATACTAGATCGATTACGACCGAGTGGCGATTGTAAGGTATATCGTGGCGTGTCTTCGAATTGGCTAACATCGGAATCTAGACTGACGAACAAGCACCACTTCCCGATGCACTGTTTCAACTTCTCAATCGTGTTCGATCTGGACATTCGCAAGCAGGCGATTTCATCTTCAACTGTCAGATGGGGAGGGGTCGCACTACCACTGGCATGGTGACTGCGTGCTTGATTTCAACTATCATGAATTGGGTTGGGGAGGAAAGTGTCAAGATCACTGAGGACATGAGCATGGTAAACTACGATCTGATGGATGGTCCGTCCGAGGAAGAAGCTTATCTGCAAGGTATTGTCTCATTCATCTTTGCAAGCCGATCTCATGGTTAAGCTCATTCGTAGGGGAATACAAGACGATCTTGCACCTCGTTGGCGTGCTATCACACGGAAAGACTGCAAAACGCCTGACCGACCGTGCAATCGACCTGATGCAAGATGTCCAGAACCTCAGGAAAGCGATATACGAGTAAGCAGCTCGTTTATCGATGCCACTTTCTACTGAATTCGAACGTCTTGATAGTTACAAACTCAAGGTGGAAACGTGTGAGAAAGGAAGCGCGAAGCAAGAGAAGCTGATGAATATTGCTGTGAACTATTTGTGAGTTGCTGATAGAAGTCATGCATGAGCAGTGCTCATCAACTCGTGTAGATACCGCTATGGAACGCTCATCGTTTTCTGCAACTATTTGATCGAGACCCGGGAATCGGCCGGTAAAGAGGAGGAACCATTCCCTGTTTGGCTCCGGGAGCGGCGTGAAATCGCCAAGTTGTTAGGAAGAAGGTCGCTAGATTAAGGACGGAGATCAGCCATGACGATGATGCTATGTTGCTGCGGAAAGGATTGGCAAATTTTGTCACATGTATCATAGGTCGAGAACACCATTTGGATTTCATTTTGCTGGCATGCGACGCACGGAATGTTTGAGACATACATGTCTTACAGGCACACCTTTATCCACAGTAACACGTGACGCCATAAAACACAGCCACTTGGAGTGGTCGGTTCCTACATCGCCGTGTGGAGTTGTTGGTCGTTTCTTTCTCTTCCTCAAAACTTACGGACACAGGCTAACCAACAAGTTCGTCACACCCTGTCAAGCATACCTCGTTGTCGACTATCACAAATACCCCTACCATCACGGCGGTGTACTCGACTATAGTTGTTGCTGCGGATTTTTCGATCACACTCATTCAACACTGCCAACGAACTTTTTCAGGATGAAGAAAACAAAGCGCTCGTTCTTGCTTACCGTCGTAGTCTCTGCTATGGCGCTTCCCATTTTTGCGTCGTCGCACGACCCAAACGGGGAGCGCGGTGCCATCCAAATACGCGCCTTGCTTCAGCCAGCACAATCCAGTTCTACGCCGGAAAGTGTTACCTCCACCACATCTACGTCCCAGACCCCATCGACCACACCCCCGACGACGACAACATCAAGTTCTACATCCACTACAAGTACCTCGGCACCTTCGACACCCCCGTCACAAGGGACTAGTACAACAAGTAGTCACACAACCGAAACCTCGTCCACACAACCTCCAGGTTCTGTGGTGATACCCACCACCACTACAGATGCCGGTGGACAGGTCATCACTACCTTTGTTACAGCGACGCCGACAAGCTCAAACACCCCTCCTTCCCCGACAAATACTACCCCGAGCAGCTCTGGTAGCGGTGGTCTTAGCACAGGATCTATCGTTGGACTTTCTGTATCCGGTGGAATTGCAGCGCTTGGCATCATTTTGTTCTTCGTTTGGAAGTTCACTAGGAAACGGTTCTCTGACTTTGACGACAGTACGTTGCTTATGTAAACCGTTTCAAACGAACTGATGGGACTGAACTGTTTCATCCAGACGAAGCCATCAAATGGCCAGAGTTAAACGCGCACAACGACGACGTGCACGCTCTTCCAACGAATTCTACTGGCAGAGCCGGTTTTGGCCCAGAAAATGACTCTGACCTCAATATCGGTAGAGCACCGAGCCCTGCCGGCGCATACGCGAACTCGATCGCAGCTTCGTCCGTCCCTGAAATGTACGGCGCAGGCGATCCTTACGCAGTGCCTCCTCTGCCTCACCTCAACCCCAGCCAGCCATACCGTGATGAACCGGGAGCTTATGGTCAGCCTGCCGGGTTCTACGACCCGTATCGTGGTCCGGTGCCCAATACATTCACGGATACTGTTTCTGACGCCCATGGTGCAGAATCTATCCCGATGACTCAAATGGCAAGGGGCAGGAGCCCAGGCCCGCAGGTGGCTTATGACATGCAAGGACGCGGCTCTCCGGCACCGCAGGCACCCTACGATATGCAGGGTCGTGGCTCTCCAGCGCCGCAGGCGGCGATGGGCTACCCGGGCATGATGGAGGATAGAACGAGGACCCCGAACCCCGCTGCTGCGTTAGCCCAAGGCAGAGCCTCTCCCAGTCCTCAAGCTGGATATGGGTATGGTCAGCGATAGCCGCGGTGCTGCGCCGCGTGGGAGATGCTGGGTGGATGTTGAAGAGGAGTGGAATGAGTCGTTGGACACCCAAGGATTGATACCTGTCTGTGAACTGATGTGTAGCACTCATTTGGTCGGTTGATCTCTCTGGCCTCCCCTGCCCTTTTGATTCCATCGATTCGTACTTTTTTGACTCAAACGATCCTTGCGCATCTTACTTCTCATCTCTCTCAATTGTATAGATCTTGCCAATGATGCTCTCGGCAGGTTAGCACTACCAATCATATCCTGCTCTCCAACTTTATGTCTCTTCGGTTTCCCCCCCTTTTTTCACCCTCGGACGTTCGCGCACGAGACCTTTATTCCTCAGTCACTATACCGTTCGGAAACCAAATCAATATTGCTAATGAAAAGATTTTATATATTCAAGAACCCCCCGAATTGTCGACATGCGAATAGAAAAAAAAAATGCAACGAGAGATGACAAAAATCTTCCTAGCGATCCCATCGCAATGATCCAAGCGAGAGTGACAAAGACTAGGGATTGAATATATAAAACCCGAGGTCCAAAAGACGCCGTCCATGCACCCCAAGATCACACCGCTGCCATCTCGGCCAGCCGTAAACCGACATTGGTAGCTAATGCGGCGAACAGCACCAAGCACAAGATGGTCGGGCCATACTTGTCGTAGTAAAGTCCCTCGGCGCTGCGCGAGCGAAGGCGGAGCGCACGGTACACGAATATGATGGCCGAGTACGCGATAGAAAGCAGCGCCGCCAGCGTGAACAGCCCCGCGCTGATAAGCCCTCTTACGTCGTCCGGAGGAACGAAATTAAGGAGCGTCGTAGCGATGGAGCTGATGAGCACAGCAAACTGCAACCATTTCTATTGATCCGATCACGCCGCGCGTCAGTTACGAAAATCCAACTGGGTGAACGCAGCCAATGACTTGCCAAAAACGTCCGTTCGTTGGCGAAATACACCTTGGGCTCGATACGAACGGGTACCGCGATCTTCTTGCCAGACGGTGCGATCCAGTCACGGATGAGCAGTCTATCCTCTTCTGGTATTTCTTCCTCGTTGAGCCCTTCTTCCTCGGTCTCCTGAGGTGGTGCTTCGTTATCACCATTATGAGTTCCGTTCATACGCTCCTTCAGCGCCTTGTCGAATATCGTCGACGACGCCAAAGGATTGATAGACAGCGAATGCTCAGGATGTTGCTGTTTAGAGACATGTTCTTCCTGATGCCGATCCGACGACGGCTCCTGAGCCTCTTCTTCCTCTCCTCCCGAGGAGGGGTCTGAACTGCTCAATCCTCCGCCGTCGCGCACCTTGAGAGATATCTCGCGATACGCAATAGCCGCTGCGACGTCCACGGGAGGAAGACCTGTACGTCTGTCTTCGTCTCTTGCCGGCATCAGGTCCATGACTTCGTCATCCTCTCCTTCGGAGACCGGCTCGGCATACGCATGAGACGGCGTCGTGTCTCCCGAGGAATCGCCCCCAGAACGTCCCTGGTCCAAGGATATCGATGACCTCGAGGACGAGGCGATAGGTCGTTGGACCGTCAAGTAACCGGTACTAGGCTTCAGGATGTCGATGTCCACTACAAGGAGCAATTCAGTCAGTCATGTACTGTCTTATGCGTTTTCCTCGCAACGTACTTTGTGGAAGCCAGAATGGGACTAGATCTGTTCGGTGAGGAAGAAGGGTAGAGCACCCATGTATGAATTTACTGCACGTAGGCTACATGAGTTGCGAGATGACGCGAAACTGGTCATCGACTGACCTGAACTTCGGAACAGCTTCGACTAGGTGAGACTGGACCAGGTCCGTCACCCACTTTGGAGGCCGTTGGCCAAACTGCGTTTGTAGCTTGACTTCCAAGACGCCATACTTGAACAATTCCATGTCTTCATCAGGCACCTGGTTGAAAGGATAATCGATCCCAATGTCAGTGCGCCGCCAATTGTCCCCTGAGCGTGCACGCCCGTCCCAATTATCTTCTCTGATCATGGAGAGCTCGGTGTCAAGAGAGATCCGCACACGAGCGTCACCTGGTAACTGGAACGCGGTTCGATTGTAAAAGGTCCGCATGACTGGAGACGAGTGTTATCGACAAAGGCAAAAATGCATACATGCCAGGTGCCTCACCAGGAGAGAGCTTGCGAGTCAATATATGATATTGCACTTCGCTGGCCAGCTGAATCATCGAATCAACTTCGCTCTGACTTTTCTTGCCGCTGTCGGCCAAGGCTTGAAGCTCAGCATCCATGATATATTCACCTCGCAAGAACGCGTTCACGAGGTGCTCCTTGATGGCGAAACGGGCTTTGACCGACTTTTCTCCAGTCCAATCCTCGCGATGAGTTTTACGTTCCACGAAGATCTGTCCAACGAAATGACACCAGATGTAGAGCGATTTGTATTGCACCCACTTACAGTTTTTACATTGGTATCCCCATACCACCGTAAACGAATTGCTTCAGCACCCTCGGTCTTTTCGAGCCGACCAAGGTAGAGATCCAGGTCTTCATTGTCAAAGTATATAGATGTTATTGCTGTTCAGGCTCGTGAGATCAGATGGTAATCATAGAAACACTCTGCCGATTACCTGCATCTTTGTGTTCGAATTCTTTTTCCGCGTTGAAGACTGGAAGTCGCGAAAGATCAGACCCACACAAGCTACGACAGAGACGGGGACGAACCGAGCACGGGAAGGTGTCGCAAAACGGCTAGTTTGAGTGGAACAAGATTGTCTTGGTGCACCTGATAATCGGTCAGAGTGCGTTCAGGAACAAACAAAAGTGTGTTACCCAGTATTTCGTCGTCTGTCGAACAAAGGCACTCTGGTTTCCACCAGCACTTGAATCGCCGGTGACGGGGTGTCCACGGGTGCGGACGAGATTATACAGTTTTGAAAGCTTCACGATGAGAGCATCCCAATTATATTTGTAAAATGGACGTTCTTCAAGGTAATCCTGAATGAAGGTAGGTTTGAGTGGCCGACTCGTCAGTTTCTGGGAAAGAAATCAGTATGCTAGCGTGCAACTTCGGGAAGACGCGACTGACGTCATGTTTCTGAAATGTGGTCAGAATTTAAAGAGTTGTGTCTCAACGACGAGACTAACCTTTAGGATCTTAAGAAAGCCCGTGATGTTGAGTTTTGTATAGAGGGCAAGATCGTGAACGTCGGCGACGAGGGTAGCCACTTCGACTTCCAAGTCATGGAATAGGTCCTCAAGGTCATCATACGAGTCGCCACCTTCTTCGAGGTCGTCGTCGTCATCGGAACCTTCGTCTGGGCCATAATCATCAGCACGAGGATGAAGGGACTCTGGATCGCTGGGAGTGATCGGAGATTGCTCAGACGACGTGTGAGCATCGTGCTGAGCCACGAGGCGATGGACGTCACGTTCGGCATCACGAATGCGTCGAGAGAGTTCCGAGGTCTTTCGTAGGATGAAACGTGAGTGACAAGACTCGCGCATCCATAGTGACGGGCACAACCAACCTTTTGTTTCTGGAAGTCGTGTACCTTGTCTAGCTCCCTCTTAAGCATAGAAGTGAACTCGCGCTCGTCTTTTCCATCCCAATCGTGTGACGTGGTGCGAGCCTAGGAAGGTTGAATGCGGGATCATGACAGTGCGGAATGAACATACCTTGAGTTCTCGTTTCAGAAGATTATAGTCGATGTAGAACGGCCGCCATTCGTCGTAGAGACTCTCCTAGAGTTATGGTTTGATCCTGGTGGCAGGGAAGGTATGTAAGGTACGTACTGTTATCTTCCTTCCGAACTTCATAATGAATCCGGGAGAAAGAAAAAGGTGATGATAGCCGTTCAAGTTGCCGTGGGAAGGTACTACTACAGTACTAATGCACCAACAGCAAGAGTCCTACCTCAACCTCCCAAAACCACAGCAACAATATGCCCCGTCTCACCGCTCAAAGATCCTTCTACTCGGTACAAGAAGGTTAGTGACATCGACCACCATCTCTGCCGCACC
Organism: Leccinum angustisporum; assembly: GCA_038091055.1. Taxonomy (NCBI): domain Eukaryota; kingdom Fungi; phylum Basidiomycota; class Agaricomycetes; order Boletales; family Boletaceae; genus Leccinum; species Leccinum angustisporum. The sequence continues at coordinate 7,859 of JBBPNU010001197.1, forward strand.
GTTTAACACAGACAGGAGTGGCAAAACATCCATCTTGCAAGTTCTCTTCAAAAACTTGCCCTCCAAGCAGACCTTTTACCTCGAGCCTACCATGCGCGTCACGAAGCACCCTTTCGAGTATGTCGTGTGCTCCTTGACGTACCGCCCCTTGACTCGTCTCCTCGAGCAGCACTTTGATTCCTCTCGAGATCTGGGACTGTCCCGGCAACATCACGGTCGATACGCTAGGGGCTTCTCTCTCCGAGTTCGCCAGCATCATCTTCGTCATCGATATTCGAGTAAGTCCGTCATTAGCCCAGACGGTGGAACCAGACTCATATCTGCCACAGGATCTATACCAGCAGCCCGTAGCCAAGCTCGTCGAGTTCATCGTCGCCGCGTGCCATGTCAACCCCAACATAAACTTCGAGGTCTTTGTCCACAAGGCAGAGAAACTGCAAGAAGACGACAAGTATGGTAAGATTTGCCTCCGCCGATCCAACTCAATCAGCGCCGTGACGCCGCCACAGAAAACTTTCGTCAGATCCACGAACGCGTCATGGATCGACTCGTAGACGAATCGCCCGAATACGAACAGGTCCCTCTGAACTTTCATTTGACATCCGTCTACGATTACTCGCTCCAGGAAGCCTTTTCGCGCGTCATCCACAAACTCATAGACTCATTGCCTTATCTCGAAAATCTGCTCAACGTCTTCTGCACTGTACGTTCCCCCCTCTTTATGACACATTGTGTCCGGGTCTTAACTCTCGTCTCTCAAGAACACCTCATCACCCAAAGCATTCCTGTTCGACACGACAAGCAAACTATACGTTGCGACCGACGCCTCACCTGTCGACCGAGCCACACACAACCTCTGCTGTGACTACCTCCACATGCTCACTTCGTTTGGTCCACTGTACAAGTATGTCGCATCGTGTGCCCACCAACCACTTCGATCTCATCTCCATCCCAGGTCCAACCCGTCACCAGACCCCATTTCCCCAGCGACAGCGTCGTCCTCGTCCTCGCCCGACCTCTCCGCGCCGAGTACGACCTTCAAAGCCCAATTCTACCCATCCGCGTCGACGTCCCTCTCGCCCTCCCAACCGGTCACGCTCACCTACCACCTCGTCACGCCTCATCTCGCGCTCGTCGCCTCGCTACCCACACCCGTGTTCGAGATGAGGAGAGGCCTCGTAGAGTGGAACGTCGTCTGGTTCAGACAGGGTGCACAAGAGATTTGGGAAGTCGAGAAGGAGCGGAGTGAGGGAGAGATAGTCTAATGCCTGCACGGTTTTTCATTCATTGGTATTCTGTTCTTGTGAGATCGGACCTCTTTGCACATACGTACTGACGAATATCATGACTTTGCAAGACTTGTTGGCTTCGATCGATCGATCGATCTCTCAAGTAAAAGAAAAACAAGTGCATCAGCCGGGAGTCGAACCCGGAGCTAGGCCATGGGAAGACCCAATGTTACCGCTACACCACTAATGCTCTGTGAAAACTTGTGACAGGGGCCGATCATGACTCTGCCTCAGGTTACTACACATTGCTTTCAGAGGAATGACCGCTCAATAGACAATGAAAGTGTCGAGCAAACTCGGTGGATAGTATATCCTGCGGGATGTCAAGACAAGAACTGGGTAGAAGAATTTGCGTGTCGATCTTGGAAGCAAATTCGCAACCATACTGGAGGGGGGAATGGAGTGCTGCAACCGGACACTGCAGTTTTTCCGTTTGGAAAGGGTATTATATGAGGTAGGCAACTACAGTACCATACCAAGCATCTGCCTAACTTTGTTTTCTTGTTTCCAGTGCGCCGCTCGTACAGATATCCCAGTGGTAGTCTTTGAACCTTTAGCGAGATCGAGACTCAAAGGGTACCATCTTTCTGTCTGCGAGAAGCACAGTGTAATGATATTCATATCCTAGTTGTCACGAGCACAAGCTGGAAATGTATTGACTGCCATGATGAAGCGAGTCTTCAGACGATAGGGCAAGGATGGCCCTCCCCTTTGCTCATCAAACCTGGCGAAATCAGAGTTTGCTCCGTGAAAGTACTAGTGACTGCTCGACTGAAACCGTCGCCTCTTCGCCCTGGCCTGGTGAGAAGAGCCTGTCGATCGACAGTGTGCAAAAAAATCTGTCGAGCTGCTGGAGCAGGGACGTGGTATTTCTGGAACCAGATTGCTCCTCTCCGTTTCCATCAAAGATGTGAGTTCACTCGATTGGCGTCCCAAATCCAGGATACGATTCATTCACATAGTCCAGATTACACAACCTACTTTGTGGTCTCAACACTCGACGATATGCAGTCCACTATTGCCGAAATTCGCAAATTACCCGGCCTGAGGCACTCGTTTCGTTTCCTCATTCCATTTACCTTCTCCGATCTCCAGCACACATGGGTAAACAAACAGAGGAAAAAGAAAACAGTCGCCATTTTGCATCAGCCGGGAGTCGAACCCGGAGCTAGGCCATGGGAAGACCCAATGTTACCGCTACACCACTAATGCTTTATGCCTGTCAGGGTAAGTGA
>JBBPNU010001198.1:0-10373 GCA_038091055.1 Leccinum angustisporum
TAGTAAATACGGACTACGTCAATTGAACTCCAACAGGAGTGACAATTGCACATTGTGCTGTCACTCAGTCTGCATGTCTGAGTGACAGGTCAATATGGGGGTATGGGTAGAATAACTTGAAGGGGCCGTTGGGTATGGCCAATTTAATCGAAATTCACAAGGAAAATTAGTATCCATAGTACTTTTGCCATTGTCTATACAATCATCACCTTAATCAATAGGTTATCTCACTATTACATTGGCATATTCTTAGATTATGATAAATCAAGTGTTCAATTTCTAATATACAAAGAGCATCAAAAAACAATTTCATAAGCATGATAGTCTGAAAATTTGTTAACATAATAAGCAAAAGCAGACAATGAATCAGAAGGCTGTAGATCATAAGGAATAAGCTCATTGAAATTGTAAACTGGAATCAAGTGTGCTGGTCTCATAACACTATCCAAATAAATAATTGTGATGATATGATCACCATTGACATCAAATTCTGGCTCAACCATTCACCTGCCAGTGTTTGGACAGAGCTCATCTTCAATAGTATCATATCAGCACATAAGAGCACAAGGATAGTCCACATTCCTATATGAAAAGGAGAAAAATGAAATAACTTGAGCAACAAACAAACCCTGACATCCTGGTAATTCTGGATCTTTTTCAGCAAAAATGACCGTATGGTAAAACACTGCATACCAGATGCTCCACAAATATCACTAAATACATAAAATATGGCAACATCATAGAGAAAGTATGTCACAAGTTCTGAAAATGTGGGAATCTCTATGGTGGTTGCAATCTCTTGAAGGCTTCTATGACATCGAGGTGCTGTAGAAAAAATAGATACATGAGTCATTTATATTTTGAACAAAATTTCCACCTACTAGGAGTTTTGGCAAGCTGTACCACTGCCTCACTTCTTGCACCATGATCTTCTTCAATCTCATTTAGAGTTGAATCATCTCTCAGATGTGCCTCCAAGTCTTCATCATCTGAATCCTGAGTTGCCATAGCTTCAACCTCAGTACCCACTGGTACCAAAGAAGTGTCAAGAAGGCCATCAGCATAGCAAATTAGTAGCAATTAGCACAAAATTGTCCAAGCTTGTCAATACACTGATTGGTGAGAAGAATTTGAAGTGATTGATGTTTGTTTGATTTCCTCCATGGTTTCTTGACTGCTCTAATATGCTTGGACTCTGTTATTGATGAACAAAGACCATTTGGTGCTCCAAACTCCTTAATGAGTCTCCTGCTACTAGTGTTGGATGGAATGAATGCGAGGAATAGAGATGCCATTAGGGCAGACATCAATCTCTTCAAAGATCACATGCTTGTCTTGAAAACATTCAGCTGCATTGTCAATGGCAACCAAGTCTGCCTCAGTGAATGATGAGCATCTGACCAAATAACAAAAGACCGAACAAGACCAAAAGATCAGTTTTTGTCAGTCTTGGTCTGGTTTTTCCATATCAGGAAATTCCCAGGACTGGACTGGATCTGGGTCTTGCCTGAATAAGACAAAAGACTAGACTGGACTGGACCTGAAAACACTATTGTATTCATCAGCAAACTGAGGATGCTGGGAGTTACCAAGATAATACACTTCTTGAAGGAACCTCGATATAATCTGATATGGTGCACAACCTATCGAGAACGTGAATTGCGTGAATAGATAATTTGGTCAAGTCTCAGAGTTTGTTTTTTTTATGATCTCTGGTAATGTGCATGCCAAGATATTCTGTAGCATCACCTAAAATGCGAGATTCCCATTGATGTGTGAAAACATCAATATATTTGAGGAGTAGTTTAGTGTTACTACCCATAAAAAGAGCATCATCAATGTATACAACAAAGACAATTATATCTTAGCCAATATATTTGATATAGATGCCAGGATCTGAGATTGTGTTGAATCTTATCTCAAGGAATTTATGTAAAGCCTTGTTCCATTTGATAGCGGCTTGCTTGAGGCCATATATAGCCTTTCGAAGGTGACAAACTTTGTTTTATTTCAATGAATCGAGCCTTTTTACGACCATCACTCTTCGTGGCATAGATCCATCTCCCTGTGATGGGTTTTCTTCCTGGAGGTAGATCCACAAGTTCCCAGACTTTATGGTCATGAAGAGATTTTAATTGATTTTTGCCATTCTTTCTGTTCACTTTGTGTTAATTTTTTAATGTCTCAGTAATGAACCAGTGTAGTGCCAATACATAGTGACGAATCCATTTAGAGATAAATGGTTGTGATGGTGGAGTGTCATAAAGATCCTCCATATGATCATCTTGATGAATTGTAGGAATGATTTGTCCCAGAATAGGAGTAGTATCCATACTCAGAGTAAGAGGAGGAAGAGAAGTCATTGGAATTGACTGAGTCCTCCTGAATAGTATCCATAGGAATTTATTTCTTCTGGTAAGGTAACAGATCTTGCTCTATTTCAAGCCATGTTTTGTCTCCATATGTATTAGAAATGATATGTTATTTGGGAATACAAGAAGAGGTCCTTGTTTTTGTACGAGGTTCCTCTCTTAGATCTTAAGTGGGTAATCCTTCATATCAACGTCTGGATTACCTTTGGCTTGCACCTAGGAGATTACCAGACGAAACAATTCCTGAGTTTCATGGTCGACCTCATCAACATCGACCCACTCAAGATCTAAGAGAGGAGAGGAACCTCATACAAAAACAATTGGCACTACACCGGTTCATTACTGAGACATTAAAAATTAACATAAAGTGAACAGAAGGAATCCATTCAATGGCAAAAATCAATTAAAATCTCTTCATGACCGTAAAGTCTGGGAACTTGTGGATCTACCTCCAGGAAGAAAACCCATCACAGGGCGATGGATCTATGCCATGAAGAGCGATGGTCGTAAAAAGGCTCGATTCATTGAAAAAGGCTTTACTCAAATCTATGGAATAGATCTTGAAGAAACTTTTTCCCCGTCGCTCGCTTTGAAACAGTCTGACTACTTCTAGCACTAGCAGCCCTAGAAGACTGGGATATCAAAGCACTTGATGTCAAGACAGCATTTCTCTTCGGAGAACTTGATGACGACAACTAGTTATATATGACTCAATCTGAAGGTTTCCTCAAGAAAGGAAAACAAAACAAAGTTTGTCGCCTTCAAAAGGCTATATGTGGCCCCAAGCAAGCCGCTATCAAATGGAACAAGGCTTTACATAAATTCCTTGAGAAGATGAGATTCAAACACATGATCTCAGATCCTGGTGTCTATATCAAATATATCAGTCCCACTAGCTATTTGGGAGTCCCAGACCATGATCACAGGAGTCCCATGAGATACCAATAGGAGTCCCACAAGGTATTTGTGAGTCCCATACTGTGAACATGGGAGTCCCACTGGATATTGGGACTCCTATGACATTGTGACCTTTCATTTTACAGTCAATATCTTCATTATTGGTAACATCTATGAGAAGTTTACTAAATTTCACTTAACAAAGATACCATTAATTAATGAGTCCATGCAATGTAGCAGTCTGTGGCATGCCCATAATGTAAATGACAATTCCAGTAAATTGCCATCATCCATGGATACACAGAATTCAATGCAATATGGAATGTTGGATGCTGAAGACTGCTTTGCATTGAATTTTCTATTGGCACTGCCATTCACTTTATCCAAAATATTTAGCATTGATTGAAATCTTCACACCCCTATGTGACTTCAACAAGGTTATTGATGTTTTCCTAGATGAAGTCAATACAATTGTAAATTTCATTTATTGCACAACAACTTTCTCATGAAAGACAAATTGATTCTGAAGTATCAGATAATGGTATAAACTAATTGAACTCAGTTACTGTACCTTGAGGACTGATGGCCCTGGTGGTCCATGGATGTATTTCTCTATGTTAGTGCACTGTCTGTTTATGTCACAACAGCTGATAACCCTAACAATTCACAGGTTCCTGTTGAGCGGTGGGCAGATCCTCTTCACTACCTGAAATCAAGGGATTGCGATGGCCGGTTCGCTGGTGTGCCGTGCCAGACCTTCCCTTGTGCTCAGCGACGAAGTGCTTTGTTCGAGCCAGGACCCAACCACTCTTGCCGACAATGAGCAGAATCTTGTTCTAATCTTGGTCAGATTTACAAAGCCTTGAATCATCTGTGAAACAGAAAGGCATTAGCAATATATCAACATGTAATGAGAGAACATATCTTGATCCCATTGAACGATCGTGACTTCTTTCTCCACTTGCTTGCCAGCATCTTCGTTGTCTTTGAATGGTGCCAGTAGCCGAGGCAGCACTGGCATATTGAGAGTTTGCCTTGGAGGAACAACTACAACTGGAAATTGGGCACTTTTCATCCCATTGGATGATGCAAACCTTCAGGTCAATCGCGGCCTCCAGCCATCAAGTCCACGGAAAAGTATAGTGATTGAAGATCCAATTCAAGACCCCAAAAAGACCACAACCGGACCGGACTTTCAATCGGTTGCAACCGGACTTCAGTTGCAGTTGCCTCAGATTCAAGAAAAAAATGATCCAGTCTTTTAAAATTCAAGAAATTCATTGAACAGATAAAAAACCGGTCACAACTGGTCTTTTAGCAGACTGGTTGGGTTGCCCTGTGCACCCCATATATAGTCCAATATCGCCGAATTCCATATTATTTTACCATATTTTTTCCGAATTTATGCTGACCTTGTACCTCAATATTACAATTATACTAACATCTAATTCGAGATTGGTCATATCTTGGCCATATATGGTCCATATTACGTATTTCATGGATCGTTGAAGAGCTAGGGGTCGGCGCTAAATCCGGTACAGCCACCACGTAGTGAGATAACCGGTTTTCAAGCGGTTGGTGACCAGTTTTCAAACAGACCGGTCGCAACCAGTCCAAAATTTGGTCGAGATAACTTTGGACCAGTTTTTTGCGGTTTCAGTCCAGTCTTTCCATATCAGGAAATTTCTCAGACCAGTCTGGGACCGGTCTTTCCTTATTTGGACAAAAAGACCGGACCGGACCAGACTTTCAAATACTAGAAAGTATTTGTCTTCAATTTCATGCTCAATCCAGACATAAACAGCACTGTACAATGGTGAGCATAAAACAATTTCTTGACTGGACAACTGACCCACTTGATTGACCATGATGTTCAAGTTACTCAGTGCACTCCACACTGAATCCCAGTTCAATGTCCAATTTGATCTCCATAGTAGGAGTGGCGAGTCCGCCTCAATCGAGAACAGCCATTGATGCCCGTAAGGCACTGTGGAACAACTTCTTGGACCTAGTGAAACATGAGCAATGATGCATTAAGGATGGTGCATGAACGTACCTGAAACATGTCTCATCATCTCCAGAATCACTTTTGCCGATACACCAGTATGTTGCAAAACAAACTGTGCACAATCACTCCCACCAAAGAAGGCTGCACCTTTACAGGCTTCATCATTGAGGCCTGTGTAGATCACTGTACCGATGATTTTAATGTCTTGCATATTGCTGTATGCTGATGCCTTGAGAAACATGAATTAATACAAATCATTGGCCTAGCAGCTGCTGCAAACGCACCAAATCTGACAATTGTTTCCACTGAAGTAAAGCTATGCAACAACGTGGTGTGGCAGCCTCATGCAAAGGGCATGGTGTGGCAGCACTGCCTACTGTGAGAATGTGCTAAGAAGCACGAAAGAAGGCCAGGGACCATGAGGTGTGGCAGATCTATAGATATATGAATAAGTCCAAGATATGATCGGGATCTATCAAGATACGACGATCAATTGGTGATGGGATCGGGAGATCGGATCGGGCCTGGCAAGAAAGATGAATTGCCCGATCGGATATAACTATAAAGGGGAGGGTAAAGTCCCATGATCACATGATGTCACGGCAATAAGTACTCGTCGATGACAATGAAATGGAGAAGACTAGAAGAGGGGGAAAGTCACTGGGTGACCGCTAGCAATGCGAGACTAGCAATAAAGCTAGGTGAGGAACCGAGGTTCGTCACAGGTCTAGAATCGGAAGTAATAAAGTAAAGGAATACTACCGATTCAACACTCCTCCTCATTGAGCTGATGGATAAAATGTTATGGCTTGGCAGGATAGCCAGTAAGACCAAGGCATAAACACCCTGTTCGGAACATATCAAAGGTAACATTCTTTGTAAAGATGTCAGCCTTGTGATCAACGGTTGGAACATAAAAGAGATCAAGTGTTTTGAACTCTAATACCGCATCTCGGATATAGTAATAGTGAATAGCTATGTGTTTCGATCGTCCTTCTTCGCAACTTCAGTCATGGCAATGTATTCTGCCTCTGTGGACGAAAGAGCAACTACTTTCTGACATTGTGAACTCCAGGAAACGATAGCGTCTGCAAGGAAGATACAGTAGCCAGTCGTAGAGCGTCTTGTTTCTTGGTCACCGGCCCAGTCAGTGTCGCAGTAAGCAGAAAAACCTGAGTCACGTGCAAGTCCATTAAATGTGATAGACACGTCTTTTGAATAAGCGAGGTATCGAACAATATAGAGTGCTCGATTGAGGTGATCCTCGGATAGATTTGCAGAGAACTGTGACATCTTGATTACTGCGTAAGCAAGAGATCTGGTCGTGTGCCCAGCATTATGTAAAGAAGAGATCCGATCACCGATTGATATTGTGATCTTTGTTTAGGATCTTCTTTCTGCTCATTAGGACTCGGAATATATCTGGAAGGTAAAGGTGTTCGGGTGTGTTTCGCATTCTCTAGCTGGAATCTTTTAACTACTTTCTCAGTGTAGGTAATTTGGTCAAGTCTCAGAGTTCGTTTCTTTCGATCTCTGGTAATGCGCATGCCAAGATATTCTGTGGCATTGCCTAAAATGCGTGATTCCTATTGCTTCGTGAAGATAGCAATGTGCTCGAGGAGCAGTTTGACATTACTACCCATAAAAAGTACATCGTCAACATAAACAACAAAAACAATTTTGTCCTTGCCGATATATTTGATATAAATGCCAGGATCTGAGATTGTGCGTTTGAATTCCATCTTCTCAAGGGATTTGTGCAAAGCCTTATTTTTGATAGCAGCTTGCTTGAGGCCATAGATAGCCTTGCATAGTCGACAAACTTTGTTTTCTTTTCCTTTCTTGAGGAAACCTTCAGGTTGAGTCATATATAGCTCCTCGTCGTCATCCAGTTCTCCAAAGAGGAAAGCTGTCTTGACATCAAGAGCTTTGATCTCCCAGTCTTCTAGGGCTGCAAGAGCTAGGAGTAAGCGGACTGTTTCAAAGTGAGCGATGGGGGAAAAAGTTTCTTCAAAATCTATTCTGTATCTCCCTGTGATGGGTTTTCTTCCTGGAGGTAGATCCACAAGTTCCCAGACTTTGTGTTTCATCTCTTCTTCCATTGATTTCTGCCATTCCTTTTTTTCACTCTGTGTCAGCTTTTTAATGTCTTGGTAATGAACCGGTGTAGTGCCTATGGCAATGGCAGCAGTGAACATATAGTGACAAACCCATTTAGAACTAAAGAGTTGTGGTGGTGGAGTATCATATAGTCCATCCATATCATCTTCTTGATGAAGAGTAGGAATTGGTGGTTCTTCCAGAATAGGTGTCGTATCCATACTCGGAGTAAGAGGTGGTAGAGAAGTCTGCATAGACTCCTCCTTGATTGTATCCATGGGAATCTGTGCTCGTTATTGTGGCATCAGATCTCACTCTATTTCAAGTGGTGTCTTATCTCCATACACATTATCCATAAGGATATGTCATTTGGGAACACGAGAAGAGGTTCTTGTCTTTGTACGTGGTTCTTCTCTCAAGACTTGTGTTGGTCGATGTTGGTGAGGTTTCTGTCGAAACTCAGGAATCGTCTCAGTAGATAATCTCCGAGGGGCTCTCGGGGGATATACATCTGGACATGAAGGAGTATTACCGTAGAAGTACTCGTCTTCCAAATCTCCGTGTTCTCTTCGTTCTCTGAGATCCTCAGGTTCATCCTGTAGATGACGTGGGATATCAGGTAATTCATTATTATCATCATCATAATGATCGAGAAGGCGTCTTTTATGTTGATGAACTCGTTCAGGTGACAAACGGAAACTAGAGTCGGGACGTCTTCTTCTCTGAGCTGGTATCAGGGGACTAGGAAGAATCATTTCTGATGTCTCTTCAGTTTCGTCTTGATTAGGATCAAGCTGAAGGGAAGTTGGACGTGAAGAGAATAGAGGTGAAGTAGGTGGATGAATGGAAATCGGTAACTCTTCAGGTGCTTGGGATAAATCCCAGTAATCTTGTGGATACCAATCTTTGGATGATCTGTTCGAAGGATCAGATGATGGAGGTCTCGCATGGTTTGGTAATCCTTGTAGTAATGCTGGTGGAAGTTGTGGTGGAATTATAGGCATTTGAATCTGTATTAACTGATCAGGATATACTTTCGTAGCTCCAGTTCCATCGGTTCCAGGTTGAGCAGCTTCTTCTTCCAATGGTGTGGAAGAGTTCGGAATAGTGGAAAGTTTGTCTATAGGTCTTAGTTTCTTTGAACAATAAGGGAAAATTACTTCATTGAAAGTGGCAGTAGAAGATATGAAGACACATCGATGTATGGGACACCAGAAGCAGTATGCTTTGGATCCTTGTTCGTATCCAAGAAATACCATTTCTTCTGCTTTTGGTGCAAGCTTGTTTGCTCGTTGTTCCTTTGGTATGAAAACGTAAGCTTTACAACCGAATACATGGAAGTAAGAAACATCTGGTTTTGTACTGAGAAAGATCTCAGCTGGAGTCAGCTGGAGTCTTCCAACCATGATGGCGCATGAGTTGTCTATTGTATAAGTGTAATGCACATTCCGCTGCATCTTGCCAGAACGAATTCGGCAGACATGCATTCAAGCGTATAGCTTGTGCCTTTTCCATGATGGTGCGATTAAATCTCTCTGCTCGACCATTCTGTTGTGGAAGATGTGGAACAGAATATTGGCGGGAGATACCTTTGGACTTGAAGAACGAAAGTAAATCTTGCCCAAGATATTCCCCCCCACGGTCTGAACGTACAGAGGTAACAGAAAGACCGGTAACGGTCTCCGCATGTAAAACCAAATCACGAAAGCGGATAGCAGTATCACTCTTGCGATGAAGAAACGCAAGGAAAGCAAAAGCACTACAATCATCAATGAAAGTAAGAATCCACTTAGCACGTGTGCGGGATTCGGTAGGAAGCTCAATAAGGTCCGTATGGACCAAACCAAGGACACGGGAAGAGCGCTTGTCGGAAGGACCGAGAGGACGCTCGTGGGATTTGCCAAGCTGGCAACCATGACAAGGGTGGGCAGAGTCCGAAGGTGGAATTAGTTTCGGAACTCCTTTGGTGGTAGTCGAAGCGTGTCGTAGAGCGTTATCGGAGCTGTGTCCGAAACGTTGGTGCCAAAGATCGAAGGAAGAAACATCCTGCAAGGTGTGAATATCTCCAGAAGGAGTGAACGATGTCGTCCGAAACCAGTGAAGAATATCGCCGGGTGATGAGGCAGAGGCCCGGATCACAAGACGTCCTTGCTTGTCAAAGATATCAGTGGTCTTGTCAATAACAGTTTTAAACCCTTGTAAAGCTAGTTGATTCGTCGATAAGAGACGACAAGAAGCTTCAGGTGAAAACCAAACACCGTTTAAAGTGAGAGGTTCGTTACGTGCAACCGCTTTGAGAAGAACGATACCAGGTCCGATCATTTTAATAGAAGTACCATCAGCAATGCGTGCATATTTGGTATCGTCTCCCAGAACAGTGAAATCAGATTCAAAGGGGGTAATGTGATCAGAACAACCTGAATCGATCAACCAATGTTTATCCAAGAACTCCGCAGTGCGGGTAAGTCGAAATGAACTAGATCCCACTGAGTAGCAGTCACGGCTGTAGTCGTTATTGTCGTAGCTACTACAATCATGATCTCCCCAGTCGTCGTAGTCGGGTTCTACGTGTAGCGAATCATCTCTATCTCTGGAAGTTAGACCATGCTTCCAGGTACCATTCGCGTTTCTCCGATTATCTCCATAGTAATGGGAAACTTTCTCCTCCTTTCTCCTAGCAGGGATGCGGTAGGTACCGCGCTTAATATCTACCTGCTGTCTCTCGTAAGAATTGATTCTTCGAGGTAGAGGAGGGAGAGGGGACCGACTGGGTCCGGCGTTGAAGCCGTTATCCTGATATGTAGTATTAGCCAGGTCAAGGGCGTTCATAAGCGAAGAGGTAGCTACTTGTAGCATCTCGGACTTGGAAGCAGAACTCCATCCGGTAACGGCTACAGTAGAGACCGTATCTTCTTCGTCTTCGACCCTGACCATATATTCATCGTCGTACTCGTCATATAAGACGGAAACATCTTCTCCAGAAACCTGTTCTTCGG
>JBBPNU010001199.1:0-10373 GCA_038091055.1 Leccinum angustisporum
CTCTCTCTGTGAAAAATGTGCAGGATCTGAAGGAGGTATTAGGTGCAAAACTTGCTTTGGGATTCACAACTGGTGTAGCAACTGCGCCCTGGAGGTTCACAAACATCAGCATTTTCACAAACTTGAGATCTGGGGAGGTGATTGCTACGGAGAAGTCTCACTTAGGGATCTTGGTCATTTATGGCATATGGGCCATGGAGGAGACCCCTGCCCAGAAAGGGAGAAGATTGGAAGGGTTACTCATGACCCTTTGCCTTCTACTCGGGGAATCTCAGATCTCACAGTCATTCACACCACAGGTGTTTTCCAGCACTCTATCGCTTGGTGCCAATGTACCAATTCAGTCCCTGAAGACAGGCACCTTCAGCTACTAAAGTCCAAATTATTTCCAGCCAGTATCCAGAGGCCAGAATCTGCCTTTTCATTCCAAGTTCTCCAGGAGTTTGATTTAGATAACCTGGAATGTAAAACTGCAGCAATGTCTTTTTATTCAAAGCTGCAGAGACTAACAAACCCCTTTTCACCTCATGAGGTCCCTGTGAGTTTCAAATTTGCTTCAGCTGCTGAGCTGCTGCTGATTCCCAGGTAGAACCGGTACCGAGAGTTGATGAGAATCACTCGGGTATGGAGGTATCTCCATAATTTATGCCGGTCAGGAGCTGCTTTCGATGAAAAACAAAATCTCCCACCTGCTGAGATGGTTCTGTTTTGTCCCGCGTGTCCACAACCTGGAATAAATCTTCCAGAGGATTGGAGCAGCCGATATCCTCCGTGAGTGTTTTTGTTTACTTATTGTGTTCAGATTGGCGCAGAGGGCGATATGGCCGGTACGCAGGCCGCGCATCGGCCGATACGCGCAGAATGTGGTTTGCGCTGCGGCCCACCGTCGGCCCATACGCGCCCAACGATTTTAGTACGTCCCGGCCGACCCACTCTCGATGAGCCTGGGTATCCCGGCCGCCTCGCACGGAAAGGTTACTACGCGTCGGCCGACAGTGGATGGCGCGTATCGGCCGACCGAATTCCTGGTGCAGGCAGCGTGTCGGCCGAGATGGAACGCTGTCTCCGCCACTTTTGTCATACATTTGTCTTAGTTTCTTTTGCTCATCTCCTTACCTGGTAGCTGGCTTGTAAAGCTTTGCTTTGTGGTGGATGGAAATTTCACAGCTCAACATATGAAGATGAAGACTCCAGGAGATGATGTCAGACTATCTGATGGGAGGGGCTTTATGGTGGAATCCTCAAGGTACAATTCACACCTTTCAGATTCAATAGAAGCAAAAGAGGCCAGCTTCTCATCCTGTGTTGTTACACCCTAATTCTTATAAGCTCATTTTGTAGAAGTCATCTTGCCAGAACCACAGGGCGTGGAATGCTGCAAACTCAGGTACAAAAAATCTGGATTGCACTGGGATTGGTGCATGCGCCTGTGCTCGGCACGGATGTTTTGTGCCACAGACTGTGGTGGATTTTCAAAAGGGTGAAAGGTATAGTTGTTTTCATTTTATTTGTCCTTGGAGTTAATAGCTCTGTAGACAGATCAACGTGGATTACTCTATTTGTCAGGCCCTTCAGTACCATTCCCAGGGCATTACTTCTGCCTTAGTGATTTACGATGTTGCTTGCCAATGGTCCAAAAAATTTGAAACCCGAGTGGATAATGCAAGATTTCTCCACATTCCTCCTGCCATGGAAACCATTCCTGCGGTGGGAAAGTTTCATCTGAATGCCCACAAGATCAGTTGCTACCCAAGGTTTTCCCTCAACTACGTGAAGGGTGCTGGCCATGTGGATGGAGAAATATTGGAGACCTTGTGGGCTCCTTTGAATAAGATAGCTCCATCTGCTCGCAGCATGTCAGCTGCATTCAGGCAAGAAACTTATGATGCTCATATGCAGGACTCTAATTGGAAGAAGCTGCTTCAATTGGGTGCTTTCTACCTTTATTCTGCTGTTCAGCCAACCAGACTCATATAGCTTCCAGGAAAAACTTTGCTGGATAAATATCGAAAGGCTTCTAGGGGTTTGGAAGAGACCAAGGGTGTATACGATGAACTCACCAGCAAATTGGAGCCGACATCAATTCAGCAATGGTTGGAAATGGAAGCCGAAGCCATGGAAATGCGGGGTGAATACCTGGATATCTACCATCCAGATGTGGAGAAAGGTATTCTTGTTCACAGTATCCTTGTATAAATTGTTGAAATTCTGTAGCCCCCACCTTAGCTGACATTCGGCTGGATCTTCTCTCATCCTCTGAGGCAAACAGGGGAAATTCAGCAAACATTTCGTGGATGATAAGTGGTATTAAAATAGAGGACCTCCAGTAAAGTCTTTCATTATTTTTCCTGTTTAACTTTAGGGTTAATTGTACCATAGGGATGAGCTTCGGCAAGCCGCGAAACAGCTTCCAAAGGAGGCAACACCAACTCAGAAAGGGGAGGTAGCTAATCGCAGGAGGAAAGTTTTGGCCAAGATTGAAGTCCGGGAAATTCTGGGACAAACTGTTCTGGGTGAGCTGGAATTAGAGGAAGAAGACTTCAACCCGCCCAGGGAGTGCCACTCTGAACTGCTATCATTTCAGATTGAAGAACCAGGTGGATCATTTCTACTTCCATTGGAAGATGATGACAGCATCTCTGTTGATCTGAATGAAGAAGACTGGGCAATGGAAGGGGAAACTGATCCAGAAGATATTCCAATCTGGATGCCTTCTAGCCTAACCCCTGAAAAAGTCCACATATTGGGCCTGAATACCCTTGCAGAGGAGGAGCTTGAGCTTCGGAAAGGCCAAGCAAACGATTGCCTGGAAAAGATTCGCTCACATCTTGGAAATCTGGCCATTCTTTACAGGCAGAACTTGAGAGGGGCAAAGTCAGTTCAAACTGGAACCCGAACCAGGAAGACCATTCAGGATACCAGAGCCCGCATTTGGCTCTCAGCTCAAAGTTATGAACGAGCCAGGTTGGCCATGGTTCGATTGGGTGCAGGGGATGTAGTCTTGCAAAACTATCAGAAAATAACCCAGAAGGATCTCCGGGTTAATAAAGATATAGTCGAGGAGAACAGATATGGACAGGGATCTGATTCTCTGCCTTGGCTCTGGAGAGTGGAAGGAGTCAAAAATGGTTCCAACCCGTGGATGGATGAATGTAAGTTGCTGCTACTCAATATCTGAAGGCCAACTTCTAAAGGCTTAACCCTCCTACAATTCCTTAGTTTACAGGGTATCTTGGCTAAAGTCAAGGGCTAGATACCAAAGATGGGAAGAGGAGCTTCACAGGGTAAGATATGAAATGAGATGGTCCGTTAACTGGTTTGGGAAAAATCAGGAAATCTGGGAGAAAAGATCCCAGGAGAGCCAGGAGTCGGGACCGAGAAGCTTTGCCAAGAGGATGGAGAGGGTCTTTTGTAAATTTGCTGAGGAAGGGAAAAGGTTATTTGAAGGAAAGATGGTGGAGTTATAGGCAGTGTAACTTGGGTTCCTGTCTATCAGATGTGGAAGTAATCTGTGAAAAACAGCAGACTCGAATGCATTTTGCAATTGGCCAGTAAGTACCACAGGGTAG
This sequence comes from Leccinum angustisporum, assembly GCA_038091055.1. Lineage (NCBI taxonomy): Eukaryota > Fungi > Basidiomycota > Agaricomycetes > Boletales > Boletaceae > Leccinum > Leccinum angustisporum. Next base: position 3,570 of record JBBPNU010001199.1, read on the forward strand.
AGTCGGCCGACTATGTGTATCTTGCAACTTCCAGTCGGCCGATACGTACCCCAGGGTAGATTAGATAGTGGCCGAGATGATGAGGATTGTTCGTAGCTACGAGACGGCCGATTGTATGTCTGGTGCTACTTGCTGTCGGCCGAGCCGTACCACATGGCAAATTAGGTAGCGGCCGAGATGAGGATCATCGGTATTTACGCATCGGCCGAATGGATGTCTGGTGCAACTGGCGGTCGGCCGATACGTACCACTGGGCATATTAGGTAGCGGCCGAGATCAGGATCGTTGATATCTACGCATCGGCCGAATGGATGTCTGGTGCAACTGGCAGTCGGCCGATACTTACCACAGGGTATGTTAGGTAGCGGCCGAGATCAGGATCGTTGGTATTTACGCATCGGCCGAATGGATGTCTGGTGCAACTGGCAGTCGGCCGATACGTACCACAGGGTATGTTAGGTAGCGGCCGAGATCAGGTACGTTGGTATTTACGCATCGGCCGAATGGATGTCTGGTGCAACTGGCAGTCGGTCGATACGTACCACAGGGTATATTAGGTAGCGGCCGAGATCAGGATCGTTGATATCTACACATCGGCCGAATGGATGTCTGGTGCAACTAGACGTCGGCCGATACGTACCACAGGGTATATTAGGAAGCGGCCGAGATCAGGATCGTTGATATCTACGCATCGGCCGAATGGATATCTGGTGCAACTGGCAGTCGGCCGATACGTACCACAGGGTATATTAGGTAGCGGCCGGGATCATTGGTATTTACCCACTGGCATTGGGATTCAGCTGAATGGATGTCTGGTTCAACTTGCAGTCGGCCGCTACGTACCACAGAGTATATTAGGTAGCGGCCGAGATGAGGATCATTGGTAGTTACGCGTCGGCCGACTATGCGTGCTGTGCATTTTGCACTGGGCCGATACGTACCCCAGGGTAGATTAGGTATCGGCCGACATGACCGTTGTTGGTATTTACGCGTCGGCCGACCTCATGTCTGGTGCATTTTCCAGTGGGCCGAACCGTTCAACTGTCTGCTCAACAGGTGGTTCTCAACATCGGCCTTGACGCTCGCAATGAATTTCTCTGCTGGCCGCTGCGCAAATAAGATATCTGGATAACTCGGCCGACCTCATTGTCTGTAGAACCTACACCTGCCAGTGGGGCCAAATGTGAAATGCGTTCCGGCCGAGTGTTATCAGCTTCAAGATCACCCAGATCGGCCGATCGAATCCACTGTATCGGCCGAGGGAAGTTCCTGGCCGGCCGACACACAGGATAAGGGTTGGTTGCGAGCTATTACCCACATCCACTGTGTACTTTTGACATCGGCCGACTCGCACAATTGCACTCGGCCGGTACGCTCATGCCCAATGTCGGCCGAGTGGCGCTATAACGCACATTAGGTGGGTTGGACAAGGAGTGTGGAACGCAAATTGCGATGGTGGTGACTGAAGGGTCTGCCGTCACCGGTCCAAGATTGAGCTCACGAGCAGGAATCGTAAATGGCTTGCCGCCAAAAGTAAAAATCACGTCCGGGAAGTGATCACATGGGACTATAGGGCTGTCAATGGACCCGAAAGTACTATTTGAACCCCAACTTGAATCAGAACTTACATGTGTACCATCCATTTTTGAAAGCTTTACCACCATAGGCCTCGTGCAGTGTCAAAACTTCATCTGGAACACCAAAAATTTGGGTGGTACCAGTGTCGATAATCTTCCCAGCGCCGGTTTGTTACTATTGACACGAATATCGTCCAACGTCACCATCCATGCTCCCTAATGGTGAAAATGAGTAGTTACGAGTCTCAAGACTGCAAATTAATGGTACATTTCAGCTCACCAAGTCAGGTCGTAGTACATCCACAAATGTAATGTCACCTGTGTATTTCGCTTCGTTCACTCCACCAATGTACAGTATGCCTTCACCAGATTTAGACAACTTGAACGCAAATACTCTATCAGCCAGTTTTCCCTCGCTGAAAAGTGTTTCGAGCAAGGAGCTAGCAGGGAAAACCGAAAAAGCGGATGAAAAACCCAAACCCAATATACCGTCCTCCGGTAGCAAAGAAGACTTTGCAAGGTCAGGTGAATATGTTGTTGCAACACCAATGGTCTGCTTGTCGGCCTACTCAGCGGTCAGAATTCATCACGTTATGATCATAGAGAGAGAACCCACAGTGAAGTCAGAAATGGTTATGTTATCAGTGTATTGATTACCATCGGCAGATGCACCATCTATAAATTCGGCGGAAAATGTCTTGTCCAAGTTCTTGGAAGTTGCCGACGAATGAGGGTCGTAGAGGTGTGTATGGCTTCTGCAGTTCGGATCACCGTCCCATGCTGGAATGATGAGATCGCTGCCAGTGCCAGTGGGTCGGATTGAACAAGGGAGTAGGTGATTTCTACAGGAGATACTTACTTAGAACCGGTGTCAATCTGGACTGTGATGAAGATTGACATTCATGTGTGCTAGTAAATGCACGGAGAACTTACCATCGAAGAGTTGGGGAGGAGTACCCACCCAAATGGAACCATACCAACCAGACTTATCCAGAGTCAATTGCAAGTCACTGGCAAGTTCCGAGACCGAATCATCGCGTTTCCAGTTTTGAGGCCCGATCTGTGTCGAAGCATAGGGTTGGATCGTTGCGGTATTCCATTCATAGTTTTCCAAGCCAGGAAGAAGCTTGCTGAAACGACGCATAAGAACATGGAGTATAAGGATTCACGACTCGAACACGTAGTACGTCGTGTCTGATATAGCGCCAGACTTGAGTCCATCAATATTAACACTGTTTTTGGAGTTCAACGACGAGGAGTGTTTGGTGAGTGGTATGGAAATTCGATTGCCTTTTCCCCTGCAGGGGTCTGGGTATTGAAGCAGCCGAAATAGCCAATGCAGCAATGACTGCGACAACTGTGAAGCGTATTGAAAAGAAAGTGAGCATAAGTGCGATGAGGAGCAACGGACCATGGTATATCCGCCTTGAATATTGCTGACTCCCACCCACGGTGACCAACGATGTAACGATCACTGATACGAACCAATCGGACGATACATCATTGATGCATCAAAACACTGCAGCCTGCATGTTCCTGAGATGGCGTAACCATTCCACTGATACATCACGCGTCCTTTACGCCCGTTATCTTCCACTTGAAACGAACCTTCGGCTTCCTGTCTGTGTGGAATGCAACTGAACGACGTGCAATTTAATTTTGATACACTTTGAAATCATCATCTTCCAAGACCGTCCTCAGCATCCGTGACAACAAGATAGAAGGGTGGTAATGGTAAACAGATGACGCGGGTTGCCTCCCCTTTTCTTCCTTGTACTCTTGCGAAACGGGATCACCGTAAATACATTGGTAACACGCGATTATCCATGCCAGATACATGAATCACCAGTTCTACAGTAAGTACTCGACGTCTATTTCGAAGGGAATATGCCTAAATGAACGACTACAGAATGTCGACCGTACGCCGAACGCTGTCCATCAACTCCTCCAACGTTGCCTCCTGCCGAATCTGAGTCTCGATGAAGCTTTCGGTAGCGGCCCGTCTGTACGGTTCCCATCCCCGCGAGGCAAGCAAAAGCGCACTGAACGGCTGCCTCATCCGAAAGACGAGCCTCCTTGCACGAGTCGCTACATCGAATTCGAGAGATTCGTTCGAGAAACCCACGTCCATGATTAGAGGGTGATCCAGGCATGGATGAGAACTAAACGTTTCGTTCTTGGCCGGCTTGGGGCTTTCAGGCCAGGCCTGCAGATCACTAAGTAATATGATAGCGGACTATAAATGAAACGGTCTCACCTCAGTTCTGTTCGCCGGGAACGGGCTGAAGAGTTCTACACTACTTCATACATATTGTTCTGGCTAGTAGACTTTGAACGAGGTAGAAGTAACGAGGATATGGGAACGAAAAGAACAGAGACCGTCTGACATAAACGAATCTTGTCAACGAACGATACATGCTATCTGGATAAGCAAGTGGGATGATACTAAAACAATCGGACGAGCCCTTTGCAACCCGTCCAAGATTGAGAGCTCAGGAGCAGGAATCGTAAATGGCTTGCCACCAAAAGTAAAATTCAGATCCGGGAAGTGATCACATGGGACTATAGGGCTGTCAATGGACCCGAAAGTACTATTTGAACCCCAACTTGAATCAGAACTTACATGTGTACCATCCATTTTTGAAAGCTTTACCACCATAGGCCTCGTGCAGTGTCAAAATTTGATCTGGATGACCCACAATGTGGCTGGCACCAGTATTGTAATTGAACACAATATGTACGCCCTGCAGGAAAGGCATCCCAATGTTCCAATCTGTTAGGCCATATAGTCAGAACGAGTCCATCTAGCACCGCAAAAGCGAGTTCAGAAAGTGAAAAGCAATGGATCTCATGCGAAGGTTTGGTCCTGGCGATGACGGCGCCATTTTAAACAATAGGGAGAACCTTCCAAAATTGGATCTTTTCTGAAAACTTCGTGAGGGATTTCAAACGTCCTGCCACCAAAAGTGAAGCTCAGTGTTGGGAAAGAGTCGCACAGTACTACAGGCTGTCTATAAAAACAAGGTACCGAACATAATTGGAACTCACAGTAATAGTGACCATAGCCTGCACGCTCCAGCAAGGTACCGCCAAGGTGGCGGTACAATTCTGCAACCCGGTCCCAATCTCCCATGATATAGTTTGAACCACTGTCAATCAAAGCAGGTACATTCGAAAATTTTATCACCATTGACACGGACATCGTCCATGGACACCTGCCAGTATCCCTAGTAAAAAAATGCCAATGTTAGCATCCACTGCGACCTACCATTTTGACTCACAGAAACCGTTACGCGTGTATAAGTGATGTCACCTTTGTACAGCTGACTGTTTGCTCCTCCGAGATACATCTCGCCCCCAGAAGGAGAGAGTTTCAATGAGAAGGTCTGATCGATTAACCTCGGTTGTCCGACACTGTCAAGCGATTTAATCAGCGGAGAAGCACCAAATCTCAAGGTGGATGGGAAGCCCAATCCAAGTAAACCGTCTGCAGGGAACTCATTATTGTTCGCTGCCTGAGCAAGAGTGAACGATGTTGCAGAACCAAAGATTCAGATCCTGAGGGTTTGCCTAGCTTGGCATCAGAATTTAATGGTCAATCTCATAAGTAACGCAAACACACCGTGAATCCACCAATGGTTACATTATCAGTAAATAGATTACCTTGGACGATGGATCCACCTCCATATTGGAGCTGGAACCTTGACTTCCAACACCACTTGCCACACTTTTTAGCAGATTTGGATGACTTGGGATTCCACAAGTTGTGATCTTGAGAAATCCCACTACATCCAGCACCCACGTATCACTGCGTTGATTTGAACAAAAGCAGTTGTATGAACCAAATAAAGTACCTACGCTGGCCGTGTGAAGTAAATCGGTGTAAATAAGAATGATACAAGGAGATCTTACCCTTTATGATCTGGGGAGGAGTGCCAACAGAGATCTCGACCATCCAAAGAGAATATTTCAAAGCTGTCAGCGGGACGCCAGCCTGAGCGCCACTGGCACGCGTTCCGAGTTCGGACTCGTCGTTTCACAGCCAAAGGATGTATCGTCCCCGTGTTCCTCTCATAATTGTCCAGGTCGCTAAGGATCTTCCTAAAAAAACAAGCCTGAGCATTCATTCCACGTACTCCCTGACTGATATACGATCAGATGTGATCCCATCGAGATCAAAGGTTTTGTTGGAACGCAGAAAGGGAGATTCGTGCCTGACGAGTGGTATGGCCATGCCACCACCCGTATTCCGGTTTGGTACAGGATTTGCAATGGCCAGAGCAACCAGGCTGCTGGTGACTGCAAAAATGGTTATCGTCATGAATCGCATTGTAGAGGAGTGGAAGGGTGGCGGTAAAATGTACACCCACATACCTTTAATAATGAGAAGCCAACAGTCACACTATCCACAGGCATCAGGGATAGGAACAAATCGCATCATTGATAAGTCAAACTGATGATGTGAATAAATCATGCGTCATCTGGGCGGTGAAGAACTTCGCGGCGCAAAATGGAACTTGATCCCATTCATCTCGAGATTTGGTGCTTCGTCACTGTTTCAATCGCTTGTCACACAAAACTGGCTGATGAATCCAACATTCTCATTGAAACTCTCGTCTTCTGGGGGCGAGATGTATGAGTAAACAGTCAGCTGTACAAAGGTGACATCACTTATAACACGCGCAACAGTTCCTGTGAGTCAAGGGTCTATTTAGCAGAGGGATTTCATAGTAAAAACTTCAATGCCGACTAGTGTCCGCAAGTCGCTGGAAGTCACTGATAACACAATCATTCGCATCTTCGACGACAGGCTTGGTTTACCCGAGGGCACGCGCAGGATAGGAAAGGCGATCTGGGGCCGCGTACTAGGGGTCGTCTGATGAGGACAGAAATATCCGGCGTTGAACATCAAGGTATCTGATTCCCGATGATTCAAGCGAGGTCGGCAAACCCGACCTGCAAAGTACTGTAATCAAACACGCTGTATACGCCCTGCAGGAAAGGCAGCCCAATGGTCCAAACTGCTAGGCCATATAGTCAGAACTAGTCCATCTAGCGCCGCAAAAGGGAGTTCAGAAAGTGAAAAACAATGAATCTCACACGCTGGTTGGCCCGGGGTAGGCTTGTCAGTGGCCGGCCGGGCGACGACGGTGCCGAAACAATAGGGAGAACCTTCCTCCATTGGAGCTTCTTTGAAAGCTTCGTGAGGGATTTCAAACGTCCTGCC
>JBBPNU010001200.1:0-10365 GCA_038091055.1 Leccinum angustisporum
AGTCTTTCTTCAACGCCGCTCAGCAAGCCTTCAACTCTTTTGGGAACTCCCAGGATGATGGGAACTCCCAGGGTGGTAAGTCCCTGCATGTAGTTCGCCGCATCAGGCTGATCGATGATGGGCGGTATGCGTCGACTAGATCGCCAGACTGGCGGGCAGGGTTATAACTCCTCTAACTATGGACAGCAACAACAGGGCGGCCAGGGTGAGTGCTACTATTAGATGCGTTTAGCAAGTGTCCGCAACCCTATTGACGACACTTGTCAGACTCTAATGATTCTGGGTACTCCAATGATCGTAAGTAGTCACCATCAGGGCCGGTCGACTATCGGTGACGCTCGTCGACTAGTTCGCAAGACCGGTGGGCAGGGTTACAACTCCTCTAACAATGATCAGCAACAACAGGGCGGCCAGTGTGAGCGCTACTATTAGACGCGTTTCGCAAGTGTCCGCAACCCTATTGACGACACTTGTCAGACTCTAATGATGCCTCTTCTGGGTACTCCAACAACAACTCCAGCTATGGACAGCAACAACAGGGCGGCCAGTGTGAGCGCTACTATTAGATGCGTTTTGCAAGTGTCCGCAACCCTATTGACGATACTTCTCAGACTCTAATGATGCCTCTTCTGGGTACTCCAATAATGACTCTCGGGATGGTATGTCAGTTCGTCATCAGACTGATCGATTGTCGGTGACGCTCGTCGACTAGTTCGCCAGACCGGTGGGCAGCAATACAACGCTCCTAGCGGTGGACAGCAACAGCAGGGTCGCTGTGAGTGTTACTATCAAATATTTTATATCAACCTTATTGACGACGGTCCCGTAGACAACACAGATGATGTTTTGTCCCACGCAGACTCCAACGACGAAGACAGTGGATATATCTCGAACGCCCTGCAGCATGTCCATGATAACTCTGTACGGGAGATTCTTTGTCTGATACGAGACCGATCTAAAGGAATCGACCTGTAGGGGCAACATCAGGATCAGGTCAACCCTGCCGATATGAACACGTATGGTCCCATGATCACGAATGTGACTGCAACACGCGTTGTTTCCATGACTTTGACTGACTCGTTCGCCAGGCGCTTTCTTCCGTCGCCTCGAAACATGGAGTCGACGTCAGCAGCCTCCTGTCTGGCGGCGGCATGGGTCAAGGCGGAGGAAACCAGCTCATGGGTATGGTCATGAAAGAAGCAGGCAACTTCGCTAGCAGTGGCGGCGGGGGCGGCCAAGACAAGCAGAGCCTCATGAATGGCGCTGCGATGACTTTGACGAAGCTCGCTGCGCAGGGACAGCTTTCGTCTTTCACCGGCGGGTCCAACAGCGGCGGACTCGGTGGAATAGCGAACTTGGGCAAATCGGTGAGGATGCTCTGCCCCTTTTGTTGTGAATCCCGTCTTGACGGATTCCTTGTAGTTCCTTCAGAACAAATTTGGGCAGTGACGATGCTTGGACGTTTTTCATAAGAAGCCAATGTAGTGTATCACAAACAGATCGTGTCTCTGTGTTCCGTTAAATAGGAGCTCTTTCTCGTCGCCATCCTCTGACATTTTCTATGGCTCGTGTTGATCTCATTATCGCCTTTGCGCTATAAAGATCATCGGACGAGTGAGTTCCATAGGGTTGCACGGTCGTAAGCAATGTTGCCCTTGCACAGAAATGGTGATAGAATGCTTCCCGTCTTCCAATTGAGTGGAGAATAGTGCAACTCTCTAGGACCTGCAAGATATGATACAGTACTGATCGGAATGGATATTTGTTCATAGACTTTCGAGTCCGAAAGTGGTAGATCTGAGGAGGCTTCCGAGTCCGACGGCATCGGGTTTAGAGATCTCGCCCGGGAGAATAGCAGAGACATGAATACATTAAAAATGCTGATACAGAATTCTACTATAGTCTTCACCAGACATACCAGACTGCTACAGAACTGACAAGGAAGAGAGACTACAACTTGAAGGCAGGAAATGTATTATGTATACAAAGAAAAAGAATGGTGTGAACAGACTGGACCTGAGCTGAACACAAAGTTGCAGAATGAGGTTGAGTGAAGGCATAATGAGAACAGTGGGATCAACAGAGGATGTGAATGGATACTGTTCCTGGGGCCCTGGGCTCTGTAGCAGTCACTCATACTACTACTAGTGAACACGTTACACACAGTTACACTGTACACAGCCTAAATATAATGTCAGAACTTGAAAAACAAGTGAATGTTGATGATACTACTTACCTCAGTTACCTGGGCAGTATGTCACCATCATGGCACATCTGTAAAAATAAAAATAAAACCTGGTAGCAACCCATTTACTATACAGACTTCAGAGCATTATGTAGTAATTTTGACACTCAGACTCACTGTGTAGTAGTAACCAGAAGCAACTCAGTTACTATATAGACACTTGAACTCTCTACTACTATGTAGCAACCCTGTTACTATCATGATGTAGACACTATGTAGTAATGTTACAGCACAGTCAGCAATCAACTGTGCTCTTCTTGAGCCTGCAGAGAAAACACCAAGTAGTAGGTGAGACTCCCTTGGCAAGTTGGCAACTTCAAACTTGAAATACCAGTGGCAACCGCTGAGGCCATTCATACTGTGCGTTGTGACAATGTAGTTCATCGACAGACAGAAAGATGGGCTTAGATGGCATGTGAAAAGGCATAACATGACATTTTGATGATGCAGTAATGAGGTAAACCTTCCTTGACACACTCGATGAGGAAGAGAACATTACAGTGGAGGGGCTGCAGTCACCTCCCACCTAAGAGTCTAAGACTGTGAAGACAATGGTCTTTCAAGTCTGACTGTGGGAGTGCATTGAGGAAGGTCTGACGGTGGCTGTGTCGTATGCTGAGAAACAGATAAGATAGTGGGGCTGGAAGTCTTGTGCTGGATAGAGGATGGAGACTCCAACCAGGTAGTCCATTTTTCCCATTTACAAACAGCATGAGACAGCCTTGCATAAGTTTTCTCGAAGTTGCCATGAACAAAACAGCAGAATACTATTGTTACATGGTCAACTTATTTCAGTTAGTATTTCCTGGCATAGTACCAGTCCACAAGCCGAAGCTTGTGATTGTACTTGATGAGGCTCATCCACTCTGTAAGCTGAAATCATTTGACTGCCAGTGTTCTGCCAGTAGTAGTCTGGTGACCAGCCCATCTATGAGGTTGCTGTGTTGAGAGGCAAACCATCAATAGTAGATGGTCTGGTAAATTTGGTTCAACTTCAAATTTAGATGTAGTCAAAGTCACATGAAAGTATGATAAGTCCTTACACAAGAGGCATTGCCAGATGCCCATTGCCTATACATAAGAACATGCTAGTAACAGGAATTAGGATCTAATTAGTACAAATTTGTCTAATCTATAAACAGCATGAGACAGTATTGCATAATTTTTACTAGTGAATAACTGTGTCTTATTGTGACATGAAGTCACTATTAGGTAAACTATTACACCATGTTACATGTAACATGAAGATGCCATTCATGTAGCCAATAGTTGTGCTAGTGGCATTACCATTCTTGATCACCAACAAGCAGAGCTCACCGTCCAAGTCCCACATATCAGGGTAGTGCATCAAGTTGTCACTGATGGTGCCCATGAGGGGAAAGAGACAATTTCCGGGGGAATCTGAACTTCCAAGGGGTGTAGGGGGGTCATCTGGGGGGAAGTGATGGTACCCCAATGGATTAAGAATCATGGTTCCCAAATCATTAGCTACATGATACACAAACATTGCAAAGTGCTTATGAAGCTGGCTCATTTCCTTCTTCAAGTTGAATACCCTGAGGCCCTGATTCTCTGACCCTCCAGTGAGTTATCATATCTGAAATAGTAAAATGAGCTTCTGGAATACTTTTCTTGAACTGAAAGACATCAGCTGTCAACACCAGGTGAATGTCTGGGGTGGCCCAGATGGGAACATCCAATTTTTGTTTTAGAGTGTCTTTAGAATTGCAGGTGAGCTGCCCAAATGTACTAGTGAACTTGTCTGGCTGATCAATCCATTTTCTTACTAGTTGCTTGAACAAACTGGTCATGTTGAGACTAACAACCCAAACTTGAATGATCCAAAAGAAAGACTCCTCCAGATTGTGCACTGTATCATGATGGATTCCACAATTCAATTTCCAACTGATGAAAGTAATTCACCAGATGTGAACAGAAATGAGCCCTAGAATTGTCAGACTTGGAACTTGGAACTTGGAACTTGGAAGGACAATAGACAAAGATAAATGGAAAAATCATGGTTATATGCCCTGCAGCATAATTAGAGGTACTAGTGGATCATCAATCTTCTGCTATGCACCAGCCACCTAACAACTACTCAGTGCATCTGGAATTTGGAAGGATTCTGAATGACATTAGTATCTGCACTTTGCAGATTGTCAACACACAGCCAAATACTTTTTGCTTTAGTGACATGCAGCATGATTCAGGTTGTTGAGTAGTATGTCAGCACTAAGGTATACATAATTATAAGCAAACTTTATGTCAAAAAATGGATACCTACTGTGACTGTGATGTAACTGCCATGTCTAGATGATATTCTGGTTAGCACTTATGTCTGAGTTAACACGATACTCCTACCTTCACTGACACTGGTACTAGGGGCCATCTGAGCCACCTGCCAGTGAGACCTCAGGTTAGTTGAACCTGAACCTGAGGTTGTTCTGGCTCACTCACTTGAACAGGACTCCTATCTCTATGAGGAGCAACTTGAACTTGAAAATTCCAGCCACTCAGGCTGGATGAAGAGGATCTGGCTTGCAGAACCTGAAGCCAGGATGACCAGAAAGCTTGAGCTTTGGAGTCCCTGCTACACCAGATCATATTTGTGAGTCATCAATGTGGCGAGAGTCTGAATATGTACGAGGAGAGCACAAGGACGTGCATCTTGACGACAATCTAAAGCATGATGTCAATTTCATTGAATGTGTTGGTAGAAAATCGACCTTACCCATGCCATCGCAAAGGCAACTCTGTCAGAAGCGTGCAGTGCGTCTGGGTTGATCAGCATCAGCTCATGAACTTGGAACTCTCCCGCTGGGGTCCGGTTTAGGTATACTTGAGGGAATATTGATATACATGCCAGAGGACATGTCGCCAAGAAATTGGTGGAGGAGGTAGCGAACCGTCAGGTTTGCGAACCAGGTGATGCAATCATTGCTGTCCCAGATGTGTAAAAACTTGTACCCATAGCATGGGTCCCACGTAGTGTTGTCACGGAAGCGAGCCACACTATCACCTGTGAGAAAGTGGTGGGGGAGATGCGGCAGCAAGGAGAAAAACTGGTCTTCGAAGGATGAGACACAGGGAGATTTCAGTAGCGATATAACTGCACACCATACCCTCGTGAGGTACGAGTAAGCGACCCCACGGAGCTACATACAATATGTAAGAAAGGATAATGAACACTTTTATGAGTAGTAACTTACTGCAGAAGCGATCATTTCTCTGAGTCCTGCAGACGCAGACTCGAAGCCATGTGATTTTAATACATAACCTACACTGGCAGTTCTCTGAGTCCATGGTTGTTCTGCCAGTAGGGATCATCAAGGATGATGGCACTTGGATTGTAATTTGTGCCAGCCAAAGTGAGTCAACCACCACTGCTCAGTAACTGATGAGTCAGCTAAGTTGTCACTGCCTAGACCTTTTGTTTGTCAGGACCCATAGAGGCCATTGTCAATTTGAATGTGAGGGAACTGTAGATCCAATCCAGATTGATCAGTAACAAATGAGTTGGTTCCTTAGCACCTATGTGGTATGCCCAGTATAAAGTTGCACATGGATTACTGCTGCCAGTGGGATACCCAGAAGAAGTTCTTGCAAGTTCCACTCTGTGCCACATGTGGACAGATGGTCATGGAAGATATTGAGCTCATCCCACTCACCAAATAATGCCTCCAAAGGTTCTGAGGCAAAAGGTTCCAGCACCCTCTCTTGCAGAATCCTGCAGGAGTCAATATCATTTGATGATCTAGTGCTGTGCCAGTGCCAGCCTGGCTTGGCTTGAGAAAGCTGCCTCAATAAATCACAGGCTAAGCCATAATACAAGAGGCATTGCCAAATGCCTATACATAAGAACATGCTAGTAACAAGATCTAGTAATTAGTACAAATCTTTCTAATCTATAAACAGCATGTGACAGTATTGCATAATTTTTACTGGTGAATAGCTGTGTTTTATTGTGACATGTTAGTATTAGCTATTACGCCATTTAACAGGCTAAACAAACCAGGTTCTAAAACTATCACACCATATGACAGTCTAAATGTCTTGTTTATTTAGCCTGTCACATGTTGTGACATGGTAGTATTAGCTATTAACTAGGAAAACTTATGCAAGGCTGTCTGTCCCATGCTGTTTGTAGATAGGCAAAAATTGTACTAATTGGATCCTGTTACTAGTATGTTCTTATGTGTGGCATCTGGCAATGCCTCTTGTGTTATCCAACGCATAATTCCCGAGTTGGGATACTGGTTCGGCACCCGTTTCACGAGGCTCGAGTTTTACGTTCGGGTCGAGAGGCATTGCAACGGGATTGGCATCTTGCATACCCCATTTCTCAAGTATGCTTTCAATGTAAGTAGACTGTTTGATAGCCAACGTACCCCACTCTCGATCGCGAGTAAATTCAAGACCAACGAGCTTGCTCGGATCACCAAGATCGGTGATGTCAAATAGCCCTTTCAGATCCTTTTTGAGGCTGTCCATGAGGGCTTTGCCATTGGCGAAGAGCAATAAGTCGTCGACCCATACTGTGAGGATCTCGATTGTCTTTTCCGTGCATCTCACATAGACACACGGATCCGAGCATAAACGTTCAAATCCGATACTGCTGAGCTTTGCATCAAGCTCCTCATTCCATTCGCGGCCGGACTGCTTTAGTCCGTATATGGTCTTAATCAGGTGACATAAACGGGACGTGCCGTCGCCAAACCCTTCGGGTTGATCCATATATATGTCCTCTTTGAGCTTACCATTCAGGTACGCTCCCTTGACATCCATTTGTTGGATCTCCCAATCCTCTGGCAAGAAGCATTGCCAGATGCCACACACAAGAACATGCTAGTAACAGGATATAATTAGTAAAAATGTTTCTAATCTACAAACACTGCACATTATGAGTATTAATTTGTTACAATATAGTTCATCGACAGACAGAAATATGATGGTGCCAATGTGCCAGGTGAGGGTGCCCAAGTCTCCTTTAGCAGAGAAGGCTTCAGCAGTCTTGTTTCCTGAGTTGTAGATACCAAGCTCAATTGATTCTATGCCGACTTCATTCTGAGCGAATGAAACCAGGCCAGTATACTAGTGTCTGATGGTGAGGCTGGTAGTGTTGCCCTCTTTGCTGACCATAAGGCCCCAGCACTTGCAAGTTTTATTTTTTCAAGTCATTGTAATGTAATACTATACTAGGATTGTTTTCAGCTTGTTGCTCACAACAATAGTGCCCTGGAGCTCGAGTCACCTGATATGGTTAAAGCCATAATGGTTGATATTTGCAACTGGTTTGTGACACATGTCATCTGACACACCATCAACTCGGTCGACTATCAAAATCAGAAGCTATTTGCAATATGCCCTTATATGGAGCACATCATGAAGCTGAATATGCATGACTGGGAGATGGAAGCACTCCAAAGCTTTGCCATGTGGTAGAACTTGATGTTGGACCATAATTTGTGACATCATTGAGAAGAGCTTCTGAAAAATCGGCAATAGCTTCGATCTCATCATCCAATTGGCATTGCTTCACCTTGATCACTCTTGTGTTCTCCATGTCCTGCCTCTCCTTTGCCTACAGGTTGGTGATTTCTCAGGTCCAAAGGTCAGCAAAAATGCTGCAATCAGAAATGGCCTGGATGATCTATTATCTCATCAAGGTCATGATGGAATCAATGCATTCCGTGGGTGCACTGCTTCTGTGCTCATAATTGACGGTGGTCACTCTGAAAAGGCATCATACTAACATGACATTTTTGCAATGTAGTAGCCCAAGGCTGGGTGTACATGCACACTAGTATGCATTCTTCAGGCTCATATGTGTCATGATGGAGAGTTGCAAATTGCAATGGCTCCAAATTGGTCATGAAGGTAGCCAACTGATGTAATGTTGACTGTCATCCATTATTGTCTCTCCAGCCAAAAGCTTTGGAACACCTTGCACATCTTTCACATCAAGGATAGCAAGGATAGAACCTTCACATCAGCAAATTCACAGGTTACTTTTCAGTCTTTTTCACATGCTTTTCTTTCTGTAAATGTGCTGGAAAGCACAAAAAGTATATTTCTCTGCTTTTCACCATTCTTTTTTACTGCTTTCCTTGCTTTTGTGTCTTTTGATTCTTCTTTTATAGCTTTTTATTATACTTTTGCCAGTTCACACAATTTAAAAAATAATCAAATTCTATTAAAAAAGAACAGTCACAGCTACAAATTTATATCAATAAAGCTACTGACTGGGTTCAAGAGGCAACACTAGGCTATGGTCTGGTGACCATGATGGACGATGACGATCTGGCAACAGGTCCCACAATGATTTGCCAAGTGGTAAATGTCAGGGAGATAGATCCTGTGTTTATGAGTGTCTTTAAACAAGGCATTAAGGAACAGGGTCTCCTCAATCACATCCACAAGAATGCTCTAGATGTTGGCATTTACAAAAAGGACATTGATCTCAGTTCTCTACAACCTCTACAGCCTTCGAGTCAGTGCTACTCCAATGTGATACAATGGAATCCAGGGGCCACCACATCAAACAGTATTCTTTACAATGGGAATCACCATCTCAATTACATGCACTTTCACAGCAGCGCTAGGGATCAATACCTCCAGTGGAAAGAATCCAAATGACAACTCGACATCAATCAAGCCTTGGCAGACCGTAGAACCAGTTATCTAACGGCCATGGCCAAGACTGAGGAGCACCTCTTCATCCATAAACATTTGGAATGTTCATTGATCAAACATGCCTTGGTTGTCAATGTCGAATTGCCAACACATGTCGACTCAGAAAACGATAGCTTGCAGATGATCATGAACATTCTGCTCAACACTGAGATGCAAAAGAGTAGACTTGGGTCTTAGTGTTCGTGCTATATCATCTTGGCAGGAGGTAATTGGTGGTGTAAGTTTTAAAACTAGTTTAACCATTTCATGCATTGCTCACATGGTATTCAGGCAATGATCCCCATCCTGGATCATTCCATTTCAACCTTATACAAGGATGTCTGATGTTTTGTTTTGTATTTATTATTAGGAACTTAAATTGGTACAATTTTGATTAATGTTAAAACAGAAAATTTTAATGAGAAAAGTTTGAAAAAAGTTTATAATAGTATAGAATTATATTAGTTTGAAGGTGCTATATCAAAAATACAAAAAGTATTTATACTGAAATGAGTTTGACATTTAATGTTTGCATCTAAAAACACTTTCTAATGTCTGTGAATACTCTCCCCTACATTCTTAGTATACTCTTTCTACCACAATGGTGTGTTCCTGGTATTGCTTTTTTCAAGTCTCCTATGTGTTGGTCAATTTCCCACACATCTTCGAATTTATTCCTCTTCTCGAGTACTCAAATATCAAGAGAGCCCTTCAAAAATATGATGGTGCAATTTATTATATGCAATACAAATGCCTAGATAGTTGCCTTGGTGTCCAGATCAATACCCCATCTCTTCAGAATATATAAATCCTACATCTTACTGTATCATTTCGATCAATTCATCAGGCCATGTGATGCATGACAACATTTACCAAATATTTCATTCGTTGTCAGCCTGTGTGACATGTTACATGATCAAGATTTTCGTCATTTCATCTGACATAGACTCAGAGACAGTGAACCAAAATGAGTATAGTACAACTGCATTCGCCAAGATTCATTGGAGGGCCTTGTGACGTGTTACGAACATGAAATTTCATCTCGTCAGATGCCTGTGTGACGTGTGACAGACGAATTGATCGAAATGCTACAGTATTCCTGTATATCCAGGGGAAGTGCCCTCGAGTCAGAGCTGTCAATAGATTGTATATATATGTACCAGAGTTACTTAGATCAAGTTTCAGAGTGTATCTACCTAGCAAATGAAATTTGCGAACCATTCCTTTGTAATTCAGGGATAGTAAGAGGACATTGTTGATGAGAGCAGTCTCAAGCAAAGTGGCTTCTTTGAGCAGGTAGTTAGTACATGAGGACCCCATCATGACCACAGCTGCCTCGAAATCAAATAACCTCAGTGCACCCTTGGCTGCACTATTTGGAGATTCCCACGCCCTTCAGGTAGGCTTACTTATGGTTACATAATTGACCTGTCAGGTCCGGGCATCCG
>JBBPNU010001201.1:0-10363 GCA_038091055.1 Leccinum angustisporum
AGTAAACAAGTGAGGTTTTGCTCTTGTGCTCTGCGATGGATGCTAACTGTTTACCCTACCCTAGGAAAAGAGCAACGAGCTTCCCATGTTCGCTGTATACGAAACAATCGACCTGGGCCTCGTATCTATGCTTCAAGATCCGACACCGTATGCCAATCCGTTGCTGGATCTATTGCAATCAAACCATCCGGTCATCCTTCTCGACCCAATACACGACGACACGATCTATATCTATCACGCATTTGGCGTTCACTCGTTGGAATTTGGGGATCTGCTTCGCAGTCTGGCAACCGCTCTGCACGCGGACGACGATGACGGGGCAATGTTGAGTAGCGTGCTGGATAAAAAGGTGGGGACATGTGTATCCCCTATTCTAAGTACATTTTCTGTCCAAAGACGGTAAGCAAACGATAGGACGTATCACTGTCTCTGTTGACATTTTCCCCCAGATGTTCCAACCCAGTGATAGCTGTATGCGTACCCAACGATGTTTACCTCTCGTACAGTATCCTCATCCTCAGTTCCATCTTCCGAATCGCATCCATCCCGCTGAACATCCGTACCGCCCTCCCCGATGCTGTCGGCTTCCCTTCGCCCGAACCATCCGTATCGTTGCTAAGCATCACCGCACCGCCGACTTCCACAGCGCTCACTGTATCTACGACCTTTGCTCCGAATGACCTGCTTACTGCGATGGATGGCCCTCCTGCATATGTTTCTCTACTGGGTCCAGAACCGTTTTCACCACCGGCTATTTTCTCCCGGCCGACCTCGCATACCCGACCCCCTTCTGGACCATCAGCGCGCGAATTTACGCTCACGCCCGACACACTTCGCTTCCTTGGGACGCAGGTGACATCGTTGACGACGCACATAAGGTCGGTGCTGGTAGCACATAAAGTTGTCGAAGATAGGGTTGAACTGCAAAAAGCGGAATTTGCGAGAATACAGGCCAAGTGCGGAGAAATGCTGCGCCTCATCGGGCAGTTGAAGGAGAGGGTAAACGATATTCAAGGGGTTCAAGTGGAAGGGAGGGTCGGAAGGGTCGAGAGGCTAAAAGGGAAGCACAAGGAGCTAATGGGGAGGTCTGATAGGCTTTTGCAGGCATTGATGAATGGTGCGTCGCCCGAGCTGAGCGAGTGTGAGACGAAATGGTTCGGGGAGTTGGGGAGGATGAAAGCGGAGGTCTCTGGTGCGGGAAAGTTTGACGAAGGGTCTTTGAAGGCGAGAGTTGGGCTGGTGAGTGACGTTGGACGTTTTGAACGAGGATCGGTGTTGATTTGCTTGTGCTCAGCTAAAACGGGAGTATGAGCGGATCATGCCGAGCTTGAAGGACGTTGCGATGAGAGAAGAGCAAATGAGAAAACGTATCGTGGACAATTCGCGGTCGCTCGGCGTTTCGCAAGCGTTTGAGCTAGGGGAACGTTCAAGCATGGAGTACGTCTTTTGCGTGGAGGCGTGATGTCATACTGATACGGTCACCGCACAGAAAAACCAAGATTGCCGAGTTGGAAAAGGATATTTTGAAGATGGCCTCACAGATGCAGATATCGTTGGGTCAACCGCCTGGGCAAGTGCCAGCAGGAGAGTGCTAGTCGTAGAGAATAATGTAATCAGGGGCTTGTCCCAAAAAAGAAACAATCTATGATTCAGTTTGGTTTGGACGCGACGTTGCCGGGACGAGGACGATCATGTTTAGCTCGCTCAAGCCTACGATAGACACGACGACGACTTCAAGTTCAGTCTTGCCACTCCTTTTCTCTTCTCCTCCCACAACCTCACATCTCTCCTGTAGCGTCTGTTCCGAACATCTTTGGAGCTAAACCTCCAGCTGCCTCCACCACCCCGTTGAGTCAGTCTCATGGCTGTGTTTCCAATCACCGCGTGTGTGCTCATCGTTCGCAGCAACGGCCACCCTAGGTGCATCGACCTTGCCATCAAAGGACGCGGAAAAACCCAAGGACGGTACGTCGCCACATCCCTCATAAGAGCCCAACCGCCACCCCCTCACTGCAAGCAGCAGCCGCTCCAGCCATTTCCGTGCCTCCACCTTCCGCCCTGAGGGGCAAGACGATCGAGGAGATCGTCAACAAATGGACGGCAGACCTCGACACGCACGTTCGCGAATTCAACAAGTTTGCCGGCGAGGTGGCCGTGTGGGACCGAGCTTTGATGGAGAATGGTAATAATGTGAGTGTGTTGTAGTGTGAACCCCCCTTCCCCTCTTCCAGTGGTTCTCGCGGATAGAAATTCTGTGCTCTTCATTGTCAATCGATCGAGATGGTGATCTAATCGTTTTTTCCCCTCTTCCGTTTGCTGCAAACTGCAGGTGGCCGCGATATACAGTCACGTCTTGGCCGTCGAACGGGAACAGACCGACATTGAGCAAGCCCTAGACCACATCGAACAACAACAAAAAGACCTCTCGTCGACATTGGACGCGTACGAGAAATCCGTCGGGGAAATTCTCGGCAGTCAAGGAGGCAGCCTTCGCGCGCTCGATACGGGCCCTGCTGACACCGAACGCGACAAAAAGTGGGTGGGGCCTCTCTTCTTTTCCCTCCATGCGGAGAATTCGAGTTTAACCCTTGTCACGGTCTTGGATTGGCGTTGACTTTCTGTCTCCAACAGTTTCGTTCTCGCGACAGACTTGCATTCACACCTCGACGATCTTTCGGGGTCTCTCACACAGATGATCGAGTCGGTCAACGCCCTCTCGTTAACCCAGGCTGCCAACGGGTCTTCGCATGCCAATGAGGATCCGATGGTACAAATTTCGCAGATCTTGAGCAGCCACCTAGAGAGTTTGCAATGGATCGATGGGGCAGTGCGCGAGGTGGACAGCAAAGTAAACGAGGTAGAGAAAAGAGTGCGCGATGCAGGCGTGAACGGCCACACGCTGGGCAGCAGTACAGCTCATAAACAACGAGGTTTTGGTTCATCGCGGTAGAATTCCCGACTTCGCATGAAAACATGGCAATGCTCAATTGTCCGATAACACGGTGATTAAACCATATGTTAGCACTAGTTTTGTGGGCAGGAATCCATGTGACCGTCTACATAAGCATCACTAACGTCAGGCAGTCATCCAAAATGGGTCAGCGGCTGAGCGGACTCCGTGCACGCATACTTTCGCCATAGTAGTAAATCCACACGGGAAACGGAATCCCGATCACGATGGCAAGTCCTGCAAGGAGCGAATTGCCACCGCCGTAACCCAGTTTGGCAAACATCTGTTCTCCAAACAGGGGAAAAATAAATCCCAGAAAAGATCGTAAAAACTTGGAAAGGCCCGTCAAGACCTCATAAAACGCAATTTTTCGGTAAAAAAAAAACGCACGGAAGCAGCTGCAAGCGCACTGGCGGAATATGCAAAGGTATCGACGAGGTATAGTTGGATCGGCAGGCTGTAAACGTTAGAGCGAGAGTCCCACAGCCGGTATGCCGGAAACTACTACTCACTAGGTAGTCAGTAGCCCAAAACCATATATCGTGGTTCCGATGATAGGCATGATCCAGTGGATTCTGGCTTGAGCTGACCAGCCATACCACCTAAACAGGGGTCAGCCTGCGCATGACCACTGAAGTATCTCGCTCACAGCAATCCGACGGGAACGAGCAAGGAACCGAATATTAGTGCCGGGATGCGCATCTCAGGTTTTCCCTGGCCTCCGTTCCTCGCTGCCAACTTAGAGATGTTAATTTTAAGTCAGGAACCCAGCAAAACATAAACGCGTACAGTGAGGTAAATTTGATTCGATATCTTAGCGCCGAACAAGGCGGCTGCAACGAAACCTAATCCGAGACCAAGGTAGGCCAAGCCGGCAATGCCAACGCTGAAGCCGTAGACCGTGGCAAACAATTCTGAGAAAGAATGAAATGAGAACCGTACTTGGGCGGATTAATCAAGACATACTGGGGAATGTAGTGAACATCAGGTAATAGATACCTGGTCAGCTCAGGTGAGTCATTTCTCAGTGAAACATTTCCTTTCGTAGTCACTGACCGTATATCCTAGAAAAAAGTTTGAAAACATTCCCCTCACAACGATCACAGAGCGGCGACTTACAGAGCCATGTATAAGCTGAGCGTAAAGCAAATGAGGCTGTGAGTGAGAAGTATTATTGGTCTTGTCAGGTTGATCCAGAGATAACTCCATAAATCCGGCGGCACGGCAGCCATGCTCCCTTTTTCTGGATCGACGGCGTTTCCACAATCTCGCCTACGAATGACAGGAGCATATGTCTCCCTCAAAAGGGGGATCGCGAGGATAGAAGCAGTGCCGCACAAGGCGACGATGACATAGAAGACGTATTGGATGCCGACGGTCTGGGAAATAAACCCTCCCATGACGGGACCGATTGCTGGGCCTGTATAGTAGCATAAGTGCTGAAACTTGCTATCGAACAACAGAATGAATGATCTACCAATTAAAGGTCCGAGGGTGTACAAGGCCATGGCGGACGCTCGCTCGTTTTCGGCAAAGAGGTCGCTTATGCTCCCACCGCCTATAGCAACGGGACCACTTCCAGCAAATCCAGCTAGACGATCTCAGCTAAAGTAGGGTGAAAGATATACCGATGCTGACGCACCAAGCAGGCGGAACGCGATGAACGCGCCTGTATTGGGCGCGAGGGCGCAGCCCAGGTTGAAACACAAGAAAAACAAATTGCCGATGTGCAATACCCAGGTGCGGCCATACATCTCGGAGAGAGGACTCAGGAACAACGGCCCGATGGCAAAGGATAGCAGGAAGATGCTGAGGGTCAGTGCTTCTACCGTTGGGCTGGTGATACCGTATTTCGAGGCAAGATCAGGGAGCCCAGGCGCCATCATGGAACTCGCCAGGGGGGTAATAAAAGTGTAGAAGGAAACCTACGGGAAACGTCTGAGGCGTAATATGAGCGGAAGAGATAAATACCGACGAGGGAAGCAGCGGTCCACTTTTTCGATAGACGCCAGTTGCGGGGGTTGTTGGGACCGCGTTCCCAGTCGTCTTCGTCGTCTACTCTGCCGTCGGACAGCTCCTGTGCGGGAACGTCGCGCACGAGGACATCGACGGGGGTGCGCGACGAGGCGAGAGAGCCTGTCTCCTTTGTCGACTGCATTGCAAACAGTGGGCGACTCGGTGTGTCATGGTTGTTTGTTGCTTATAAGGGGTCCACTGGCGGTACATCGGCCGACCTGACATGAACATCCATGACCACTCGATTCAAAATTATTTCCCACATTGCCAAAAGGAAGGTTTTAATTTAAACTACGCTGTACCGACCCGCAACTGCACTTGGATTTCGCATCTCTGCCTGGAGTGCTGCAGCCGATGCTTCGATCAACAGCCGTTTGATCTCCCGCACCGCCTGTTCCACCTGAAAAAGGCTCAGTACGCGCGTCGATCCAGATGCACATCAACCTACCCTGTATTCCTCATTCGATTCCACCAGAAGATGCAACTTTGGTGGGCCCTCTGCCGGAGGTTCCTTGCCGGATTCGTAATAGATGCCTGGTCATACGTAAACCGTATCAGCCTGTGGGAGACCTCCTGTCCTTAAAGTATGACACTCACCCTTGTTCGTAACTGACGCCCCTGTCATATCGATGAGCTACACCCACATGACGTTAGTCATTATGTATCAGTGGCATATCTGTGAAACCGATACGTACTTGCACCATCGTCTCCTTGTTCGTAACCCGCCATCTTGCCTTTTGCGGGTAGTCGTTAATGGGTATGATTGCGTGAAAGTCAGTCGAGTCCGGATTCGTCTTCCTACCGCCACTCTCTTCATGCTGGATCTGAGACTGAAGAACCAGTTTCATCGCCTTGAGTTGCGCATTAAGCTTGGCGACCACACTCAGTGCTTGCTTCTGGGCCGCCGAATCCTTGCCGGCCCGATTCGCCGCGTCCTGTGCCATTTTGATCTGCGCTTGTATCTTCTCTTCTTCCTTCGCATGCGCGAGTCGTCTGGCAGCCACCGCAGCTCCAGCAATACCCAGAACGCCCTTGGACGAGTCCGGAGCAGGGCCACGCCGGATCTCGACCTTGAAGTTGCCAAACGTCATGTCTTCGCCGCCAGTGGCGGCGCCAGTCGATGCCTTTTGACTTTCCTCCGTCTTTTCTTCTTCTGGTTCGCCGTATGCTTTCCGTTCCGCGCGGTCCTTGGCTTCTCGCTCCTTGTCCAGTCGGTCCAAGCCCTTGCCACCAAATCCGGATCCAGCCACTTGCGCTTTCCCCATCTTCACCTTTTCCAAAAAGCCTGTGCGCCATCCCCAGTCAGCAGCATGTCGCGAGCAACTCCATAAACATACCGTTGGCAAGTTCCTCCAGTTCTTTGGGAGTCGCCGCATTGCTCGCCTTCAAAGCTCGATAGATGTCGACTGAGTACCGCTCTTGCTCGGGTGTGATGAACGTCACGCATGTTCCCTTGTTGCCTGCACGTCCAGTCCTACCAGCCCGGTGCACGTAGTCCTCCATGTGATTCGGCGCATCGAAATTTATTACCAACTTCAGTTGCTTGACATCCAGTCCTCGAGCAGCAACGGACGTCGCAATCACGATAGGAACTACTCCAGACTTAAAGTCCGCAATCGTCGAGTCGCGGTCTACCTGGTCCTTGCCTCCATGCAGAGACATGCACAGATATCCCTTACGCATGAGCTCACGTAGTAAGTTATCCGCAGCTTCTTGTCGATCGACAAAGATGAGTGTCCTGCATTCTGGATCTTCGTTGTACATTTGTCCAAGAATTTCCAGTAGCCGGTTGAACTTGGTTTCCTCCGCGCGAACTTCCACCAGCTGTTCGATTTCTGCAGCAACAACCGAACGTCCCCCCACCGTAATTTCAAGAGGCTTCTGCAAGATCTTCCGTGCAAGAGAGTCCATTTGTTTAGGAAACGTTGCAGAGAAGAGAACAGTTTGACGGTCCGGTCGAATGTTATTGATAATCTTCATGACCTGTGGTTCGAAACCCATGTCGAACATTCTGTCCGCCTCGTCAAGCACGACGTAGGTAACTCTCTTCAAGTTCGTCACACGACCAGAGTTGGCAGTCAGAAGGTCTATCATGCGTCCTGGGGTGCACACGATTATTTCCGCGCCCTTCTTGAGCTCAGCTATTTGGTCCTTGATAGGAGAGCCACCGTATGCACAAACAGCCTGAAAGGTTTTAATTTAGTCTGCCAGAAAGTGAAAGGCTACATCTAACGTACCCGCAAGTTCATCACTTTCAAAAATGGTTTACACTCCCGGTGAATTTGCACAGCAAGCTCGCGTGTTGGAGTCATGACTATTGCCAGAGGTCCTTCCATTTGCTCAAGCGGTCGTTGGTCTTTGATATGTCGAAATAGAGGTAGAAGGAACGCAATCGTCTTGCCAGAACCTGTCTTGGCGACACCGATGACGTCCCTCCCCGACATGATGGCAGGTATGGCTTGCGCTTGAATAGCAGTGGGTGCAGTGTAGTTGAGTCGTTTAATGACATCCAAACTGGTGTGCAATATCAGTCACGCCCAACTTGAAGGTAAACACGCGCATACCAGCTTGCAGGGAGACCAAAGTGGCTCCACTTTGTAACAGGGCGAGGGCAATCGACCCCACGAATCTTGATCCCATCCAGCTCGAGTCTTAGCAGGTCGGCTTCTTCGTCTGTCATGGCGGCAATATCCGGCGGAGGAGCATAGAATTCCTTCCTGAAAGGTTCGTACTTGACGCGTGAGTGGTCGACGGCCGCAATGTCCTTCTTCTTGGCCTTCTTGGCAGCCAGTGCAAGAATGTCTTCCGGGTTCAATTCCGTAGCATCAAGTTCGTCTTCAACAACAGGCTCCACGATCTCTTCGCCACCGTCTTCGACCATGCCTTCGTCAAGCCGAGCACGAGAGGAGCCATTGCTGTCGTGCATTTTCTGTATGTCTTCCTCGTTGACTTTCCTCACTTCCTCCTTTACACCGCTCATGAAGGCATCAAGAGGGTCGACTTCATCTTCCTCGACCATAGCGTCTGCAGCTTTGTTCTTGAGCGCCTGATCCATTCGATTTGCTTCCTCGTCATCGTCGTCCACTTCGAGGTCACCGACACTGGCCTCTCCATCAGCCATGGTCATATCGACAGCAGGCATGTCACCAAGAGTTTCTAGCTTGCGTTTGGTTTCCACGGAGTCGTCCATCACAGCTGCAGCGGCTTTCGACGCCTTCAAAACTTCCGGTTTCAATGGAAGGCCTTTCAGCCCGAGACCAGTCAACGCCGCACGGTTCAGTGACGTTCCGGGTTTCGCGGACGAAGGTGCCGGAGGTGCTAAAGGGCAAGATCAAGTGGTGTGAAATCTCTCCAAGCAGACAAGCTAGCGCGAAGACTAACCTGGTGCAGACTTGCCAGCAAGTGCCATAGCCTTTGCTTTCGCCTCATCAAGTGCTTTCTTGGCTTCCCGTTCTTTCTTCCAAGCCTCAAGTTTCGCGCGTTTTGCCTTCAATTTATCGTCCTCTGGTGCCGGAGGAGGTGTGAGAGTAGTCTCAGAAGTGGCCTTTGTTGCGACCGGCGAAAGAGGTCGACGTTCGCGGTCCCTACGATCAGGTGAGCGGGAGCGCCTTTCGTCACGGCGGTCATCCCTTCTATCACTCCGATGCCCGTCTCGTCGTCGATCATCACGGTAACGATCGTCCCGGTAGCGTTCTCTGTCTCTGTCTCTTGCCCTGTCTCTGTCTCTGTCTCTATCCCTATCCCTGTCTCTTTCTCTGTCTCTGTCCCTCTCGTCGTCGTATCTCCTGCTAGTTCTTTGGGTATTCCGCCTAGTCGGCGAAGGGGACCGAGGTGAACGATGAGATGGTCTTACCCTTTTGTTTGACCTATCTGGAGAATACGACCTCTCCCTGCGTGCCATGGAAAAAGAGGTAGGATGTAAGTGAAGGCGTTGTGGTGGCACTGAAAAAGGTATTGTTTGGCTTTATTAGGATTCCAAGCCCTTGACTAAGCTGCGGGGTAACAGTCATATTACGTAAATACATCTATCACTTCGCAATGGCGAGCAACATTCTCGACCCAGCTGCACTCACTACACACCTTGTTTCCATCCTTCCAGACACTAACAAACGTCTTTCCTCTGCGCACGATGGATTAGCAGCTCTCGTCCATGCGATATTCACCACGCTCGGATTCCGCCTCATCGCAATCGACGATACATCGTCGGCGAGAACCTTTGAAAACAACGTTCTACCTGAAGATTGGAACACGACTGGACTTACAGACCATGCTCTGAGATATAGACACGAGCAGAGCAGCCTTGAGTTTCTCGTGAAAACAGTGAGACTTGGACAGCGCACTCTGATCAATGCCATCGCCCTCGAAGTACGCTGCCGTAGTCATCCCTGCGTGTGCCGCGGTTGACGTAGTTTCAGAGCGATAAATCTGCTTCGTTGGACATATCTACCAACGATTTCACTTCACCCTCGTTCTATCCTTATGATGCAGCCAAACCAGACGCACAGCCCCTAGTTCACGGCTTCATATCTTCGAATCGTATCGCCGACTTTGTGTCACAGCTGAAGCTCAAAGTTATTCAAAAGCTTGTACCTGGACTCAGCAAAGCGGGCTATGTAGAAGAGACTGGAGAGGCTTCTACGAGTGTAACCCCCGCCAATCCTCCAGCGGCTGTAGCTCCTCGTCGCCCAATACCTGTCAGCCCTTTTTTCCCCCAGGATAGCTATCCCTCTGGCATCCCGCGTCCTTACAATCCGTTGGAAACCGGAAGACGGGATTTGGATCCATTCGGAGCTGCATTTGCGCCTCCCTCTTTGTTCCCACCTCATGGAGGAGATGGAATGTATGTTGGTCCCGATCATCCCATATTTGGCTCTCGAGGAATCAGACCGGACTACCCGAGAGGCCCTTGGGGTGGTGATGGGTACCTTCCGTTTCTAGGGGCGCCTCCTGGAGCCCGTTTCGACCCCGTAGGACCAAACCCTAACAACCCATTGAGACCCACATTTGGTGGACGGCCGCGTGGGGGTGGATACAACACGCAAGATCCTGACAATGATGAATTCATGCCCCCGGGAGCGGTGCGTATCTTCTTGATTATCCTCTATCGGACAAGAACGCTCAGTGTTCTCTTCTCAGGATAACATGTTCATGTAAGAGTACTTGATGAGTTCGAAAAGAGAAAGCTGTAGCCCCAGAAGACGAAGTGTATCATTATTCTCGCAAGCTTTGTAGTCTTGATCGAGTAGTTCCTTACTACTAGTGAGCATGACCGACTGTCCGAAAGCGGTAAATCCAGGTCGGTATAAAGGACCAATCACGAGTCCTGCCGGTCCTGTCATTCGTCAGTCATATTCTCTGTTGTTCCGCTTTACTCCCCCTTCCCCCTCACAACATGGG
>JBBPNU010001202.1:0-10360 GCA_038091055.1 Leccinum angustisporum
AAAAAGTGATAGTCAGGATCGGCAGGACGACGAGGACGAGAAGAGGAGTACTCACCGTGTTGACGCATCATCGCGCTCGGTGGAAGGTGCGGACCAGGATGGTTGCTATTGTCTTGACTGGTCGCGAGGTGGTCACGCTGGGCGATTACACGAGTGATGGTGAGGATGGGAAGGAGGACGAGGACGAGGACGAGAAGAGGAGTGCTTACCCTGTTGACGCGTCATCGCGCTCGGTGGGAGGCGTGGACGAGCATGGTTGCGATTGCCTTGACTGGTCGTGGAGTGGTCACGCTGTGAGATTACAGGAGCGATGGTGAGGACGGCCAGGTGGACGGGGACGAGAAGGGGAGTGTTCACTGTGTTAATGGACTCGGGGGTCGTGCGAGCAACGAGGTGCGAGGATCTCGAACATAGCTCGAAATCGGACTCGGATGGGAGTGGAGGCAGAGGGTGGAGCGGGGATCGGTAGGAACGAGGAGACTACGACAGCGGTTCGGATGAATGGAGCGAGTCGTCGGAAGAGGAAGAGCTCACTCCGGCTCAGCAAGCGGCGCTCGACAAGATGGTGGAGTTGCTCCGAGACGGTCCTGAAGACGAACCTAGCGACGAGGAGGACGAGCTGGATGAGTGATATCGAGATATGACTGTTGTACATATGGACGCTATTCGGTTTTGATTCGTGCGCCTTAATTCTTCGTAGCTATGCACGAGGACGTCTCTGCGGGGAGTAAATTAGTAGTTTGGGCAATCGAACACACTTCCCAGTGCCAATGTATGATCCATGTCCTATACAATGATATGCAAGTCTATGTACTTGTGTCTACTATATGCCTACTTTACACAACCACCGAGGTCCCATGCCTAGATCTACACACAGAAATGGTCTAAATGGATACCTTACCTCTAGGCTCATACGGCAACAACAACGCCAAGCAACCCGCAAGGACGATCATGCCCCCCGCGATGTACACCGGCACTGCCGTCTCGATGTTGGCGTACAAAGCAATGATGGGTGCCTGTGGCCGTCAGCGCCCAACAACAACCGACAAAGAAAACACGCACCATCACGCCAAACATGTGGGTCGCAGTGGCCATCAACCCGTTACCCGTCCCACGATCCTTGGCGGGAAAGATCTCGGGAGAGATGGCGTACAGAACCCCATACATCGTCTACACCCATCAGCCAAGCTCGTCGGCGGGGCGAGGAACGAAAAAACGCACGTTACTGAAAAAACACGTAGCCGCAGTTCCACCCCAGAAGCTGGTTGGACGTCCTGGAGGTGGTGCTCGCGTAGAGAAACGCGCCTGTCAGCGCTTTATATCGCAAGAGGTCGTTGAGTGGTGAACGCGAGTTAGATGCCGGGACAGACACTCGCCTGAGGACATTGCAAGGCTGCCTTTGCGTCCCAAGTACGGAAGTTCGACGGCCCATCCGGCGAAAAAGGCCGCCGGGACGCCGATGATGCTCAGGATCACTTGCTGTTATCGACGTGAGTGCAAGTTCTCCGATCAACACAGGGTATATACATTGCGATAGGTGACGTAGAGGGAACCATCGCCGAACATGGAACTACGACTGTTCAACCTTGAAAGACAATCAGCCGTATCGAGTGGTGATCAAACCAAGGTACACTCACAAGAAAGGCAAAAAGCTATTGTAGAGCATCGAGGCAAGGCCAATGATGCCTGGAGTGATAAATGATTAAACCGCGACATCATGGAACAGGATATGTGTGATCCGATATCCCAAAGAGCGATGAGTAGGCTAGTGGACCAGGCCATCGTTGGAGTCGCAAACAACGCCTTGACGTGGCCCGTGGCGTACTTGGAGTCCTTGGACAGAATGGCGCGACGGGTCGTGTCCTGGCTTCGTCCCAGTGGAGCTTCCAGCTGTTCAACAGTGAGCGTGGCAGACTTGCCGTTGTACTTGGCCAGCTTGTGGATGATGTCGGTCGCCTCAGTGTCATTGCCGATACCGGACAGGAACCGAGGACTCTCGAAGAGGGTAAAGACGAAGAAGCGAAGGCCCCAGAGGAAGAGGGTGAGCCCGCCGAGCGCAAAGAAAAGGTATCTCCACCCCATATTATTGGACCTTTCGCAATTCTCGGGGCTGGCACATGAGAAGTTGGCAATTACTAGGGGCCACGCGATCTGTACAAGACGTGTCAGAGCATCAACACGATATCTTTGCGTGCTTACAAGGCTGCAGATGAGTTGGCCGAGCGACCACCAGATGGAAAGTATCGTCAAGAGGTACTGATGGGTGCCAGGGACAAAGTCTGACAGAAATGGATCAGTTGAATAGTTTGGGAGATACGACAGACTCGTGATTTACCCAAGAAGACGGCCGAAGCCACGGGCATGTTACCTCCAAAAGATTTCAATATGCAACCCCTCGTCAAAAACGACAGACCTACCACCGACACCCACGCCGACGACGGCGAATAGGGAGGCCAAGGTGATGAAATCGGGTGAGCCAGCGGCGGCTAAACCGAACACGGCTGCGATCAACAGCGTCAGGTTGAACGCCCATCTGCGTGACAAGTCAGCGAGCATATCCAGACAACAAAGCATAAATACACACCTCCGACCCCAGATATCCCATGCTAGACTCCAAAAGATGGCACCCACGAGCATACCGATGTTAGATGCCAGAGACAAAAGGGGGCCATCGAAGTGGAACTCGTAGATAACTGGCGTGAGGATCAGCCCGGTCAACATCTGGGCGAGGTAGCGTTCAGTTTGAGATGATCTTGTTGTTCTTGGGCATACTTACGGGCCAGACGCTATCGCTGTGGATCAATTCGCGTAAGCGTCAATCTTGGATGTGCGGCAGAACGAGCGACGTACGCAAACCATCCAAAGCCGGACGAGGATGGTTCCGATTGCCTTGACTGGTCGCAGAGTGGTCACGCTGGGTGATTACACGAGCGATGGTGAGGATGGGCAGGAGGATGGGGACGAGAAGACGAGTATTCACCGTGTTGATGTGTAATCCCGCTTCAAGTTGGTGGTGGTGCGAGGAACGAGGTGCGGATGAGGATTATTGTAATTGCCTTGACTAGTCGTCGAGTTGTCACACTGGGTGATTAAAAAGTGATAGTGAGGATCGGCAGGAGGACGAGGACAAGAACAGGAAGTACTCACCGTATTGACGCGTCATCGCGCTCGCTGGGAGGTGCGGACGAGCATGTTTGCGATTGCCTTGACTGGTCGCGAAGTGGTCAGCGCTTCATATGTCTGTCGCCACTGGCGGGATGTGGTCCTCAATTGTCCAACTCTCTGGAGCTACGTTTCCGGGACGTCACAGCGCTGGACCCAGGAGCTACTGTTTAGATCGAAGAATCTCCCATTGAAGTTCTATGCTGCTCGCCGTCATGGAGATGAACCATCTCGAGTACGCTGTAAGATTACAGGGACGAGGACGTGAAGAGGATTGCTTAATCTGTTGACGGGTTATCCCGCTTGGTTTCAGTGGCGGACGAGGATGGTTGCGATTTCGTTGACTCGTCGTGGAGTGGTCACGCTGGGTGATCACACGAACGATGGCGTGGATGAGGGATGGTGTGTTGACGTGTTATCGCGCTCGGTGAGGACGAGGGTTGTTGCGATTGCTTTGACTGGTCTTGGAGTGGTCACGCTTGTGATTATACGAGTGATGGTGAGAATGGGCAGGAGGACGTGGACGAGGAGCACTCACCGTGTCGACGCGTCATCGCGCTCGCTGGGAGGTGCGGACGAGGATGGTTGCGATCGCCTTGACCGATCGTGATTGCCACACTGGGGGATTACACGAGCGAACGTGAGGATAGGCAGGAGGACTGGGACCAGAAGGGGAGTGCTCACTGTGCAACGGACTCGGTGGTCGTGCGAGAAAGGAGGTGCGGACGAGGGTCGTTTCGTTGCGATTGCGTTGACTCCGCGTGAAATGGTCACGCGAGCGATGGTGAGGATGGGCGGGAGGACGTGGACGTGGACGAGAAGGGGAGTGCGCACTGTGTTAACGTGTTAACGCACTCGGTGGTTGTGCGAGCAAGGTGCGAACGAGCATGGTTGCGATTGCATTGAGTGGTCGTGGAGTGGTCACGCTTACTGATTATACGCGTGATGGTGAGAATGGGAAGGAGGGCGAGGACGAGAAGAAGATTGCTCACTCTGTTGACGTGTTATTCCGCTTGGTGGTGGTGCGAGCAAGGAGGTGCGGATGAGGATTACTGTGATTGCCTTGACTGGTCGTGGAGTTGTCACACTGGGGGATTAAACGAGTGATGGTGAGGATAGGCGGGAGGAGGAGGACGAAGAGGAGTGCTCACTCTGTTGTCCTCTCATCGCGATCGGTGATCGTGCGAGCAAGGTGTGCTGACCAGGACGGTTGCGATTGCGATTAGGTTGACGCGTCGTGGAGTTGTCACGCTGGGTGATTATACGAGTGATGGTGAGGATAGGCAGGAGGTCGAGGACGAGTGCTCACAGTGTTGACGTGTCATCGCGCTCGGTGGTGGTGCGAGCAAGGAGGTGCGGACGAGGATTGTTGCGATCGCGTTGAATCGTCGTGGAGTTGTGACGCTGGGTGATTACAAGAGCGATGGTGAGGATGGGCAGCAGGTCGAAGTAGAGAAGATGAGTGCTCACCGTGTTCACTTGTCGTCGCACTCGGTCGGAGGCGCGGACAAGGACGGTTGCGATTGCGTTGACTCGTCGTGGAGTTGTCACGCTGGGTGATTACGCGAGCGATAGTGAGGGTGGGCAGGACGTCGAGGTTGAGAAGGGGACTACTCACTGTGTTGACGTGTTATCGCGCTCGGCGGTCGTGCAAGCAAGGAATTGCGGACGAGAACGATCGCATTTGCGTTGACTCGTCGTGGAGTTGTCACGCTAGGTGATTACACGAGGGACGGTGAGGATGGGCAAGAGGTCGAGCGCGAAAAGAGGAGTTCTCACCGTGTTGGCTTGTCATCGCGCGGTAGGAATTTCACGAGTCGTGGAGTCATGACGCTGTGTGATTACACGAGCGAAGGTGAGCATGGATAGGAGGCCGAGGTCCAGGAGGGGATCACTCACTGTGTTGACGTGTTATCGGGTTCGGTGGTCGTACGAGCAAGGAAGTGCAGACGAGGATCGTTGCGATTGCGTTGATTCATCGTGGAATGTTCACGCTGGGTGATGACACAAGCAATGGTGAGATGGGCGGGAGGACGTGGACGAGAAGAGCAGCGCTCACCGTGTTGACATGTTAACGGACTCAGTGGTCATGCGAGCAAGGAGTTGCGGACGAGGATCGTTGCGATTGCCTTGACTGGTCGTAGAATTGTTACGCTGGGGTATTAAACGAGTGGTAATGAGGATAGCGATGGTGAGGATGGCCAGGAGGACGGGGACGAGCAGGGGAGTGCTGTCTTAGTTAACGTGTTAACGGACTCGGGGGGCGAGCAAGGAGGTGCGGACGAGGATGTTTGCGATTGCATTGACTGTTCGCGGATGGGCCACGCTGGGTGATTACACGAGCGATGGTGAGGATGGGAAGGAGGTCGAGGTCGAGAAGAGGAGTACTCACCGTGTTGACGCGTCATCGCGCTCGCTGGGATGTGCGGACGAGCATGGTTGCGATTGCCTTGACTGGTCGTGGAGTTGTCACCCTGGGGGATTAAATGAGTGACGGTGAGGATAGGCGGGAGGACGAGGACGAGAAGCGGAGTGCTCACTTTTTTGTCGTATCATCGCGATCGGTGATCGTGCGAGCAAATTGTGCTGACCAGGACGGTTGCGTTTGCGATTAGGTTGACGCGTCGTGGAGTTGTCACGCTGGGTGATTACACGAGCGAGGGTGAGAATGGGCGGGAGGTCGAAGGCGAGAAGTCTTAAGAGTGCTCACCGTGTTGACGCGTCATCGCGCTCGGTGGGAGGTGTGGACGAGGACGATTGCGCTTGGGTTGACGAGTCGTGGAGTTATAACGCTGGGTGATTAAACGAGTGATAGTGAGGATTAGCAAGAGGTCGAGAACAGAAGTGCTCACTCTGTTGTCGTGTCATCGCGCTCGGTGGTCGTGCCAGCAAGGAGGTGCGGACGTGGACGATTGCGATTACGTTGACCCGTTGTGGAGTGTTCATGCTGGGTGATTACATGACCGAGGGTGAGGTTGGGGAGGTTGAGGGCGAGAAGAGGAGTGCTCACCGTGTTGACTTGTCCTCGCGCTTGGTGGGAGGTGCGGACGAGGACGGTTGCGCTTGGGTTGACGAGTCGTGGAGTTATCACGCTGGGATTAAACGAGTGATAGTGAGAATCTGCAAGAGGTCGAGATCGAGAAGAGGAGTGCTCACTCTGTTGACGTGTCATCCCGCTTGGTTGCAGTTGCGGACAAGGACACTTGCAATTGCGATTGCGTTGGCGCATCGTGGAGTTATGACGCTGGGTGATTATACGAGCGAGGGTGAGGGTGGGAACGTGGTCGAGGTCGAGAAGGGGATGCTCACTGTGTTAACTCCCTCGGTGGTCGTGGAGTTGTCACACTGGGGGATTAAACGAGTGATGGTGAGGATGGCAAGAGGTTGAGGTCATGAAGGGAAGTGCTCACTGTATCGACGTGTTCTCGCGCTCGGTCCTCCGGAGGTGCGTACGTGCACGGTTGCGATTGCGTTGACTGGTCGTGGAGTTGTCACGCTGGCTGATTACACGAGCGATGGTGAGGATGGGCAGGAAGTCGATGTTGAGAAGGGGAGTGCTCACCGTGTTGACTTGTCATCGCGCTCGGTGGGAGGTGCGCACGAGGACGGTTGCGATTGCGTTGATGAGTCGTGGAGTTGTCACACTTTGTGATTGCACGAGCGATGATGAGGATGGGCAGGAGGTCCAGGTCCAGAAGGGGAGTACTGTGTTGACGTGCTATCATGCTCGGTGGTGGAGGTGCGGACAAGCGCACCGAGGAGCGAAACCTTGAACTTTTACTTTGAGAGCTTCCCTTATGAATACACGGCCAGCGGCCCTTGGCGATTGATGCAACGGAAGACTTGAGGAGAGATGTCTCGATTGGAGGACAAGCTTGAACATTTTGCAGTATGGAAGCCCATTGTAACAGTCGGGGAGCTTTGATGCAACTAGAAGCAACAAGAAGACAGTTTTCCGCTATTGCTGAGATACTCTCAACTTGATTTTTGACTCCCGTCGGCCAATATCCGTCAAATGATGCAGAAACAGAGCGCCTCCGTTTAGTACTGCAGTTGATCTGTGCCGTCTGCGGCATACGGCAGGCATCTCCGTTATCTCGTGAATGATTGAAGTGTCTGCCGTGAACGTGTGTACAGCAGATTGGGGGTTTCGCAATTCAAATAGCAGTCGATAACGGGTCCGTGAAGACGTGTGGTGTGTCGAGGAGACGGACTGGGTAGCAGGGGAAGGATAAACAGTGCGGTGGAAACTCGCGATGAAAGACATGCTAACTTTGCAAACGTTCATACACCCAAACCTCAGCCGTGCACCTCAGGACTACGTCTAGTAGTATACCAGGGAAGGAAGATTCAATTTGCCGCGAAATATCCAAGTTGATGGATGGCACAAGAAGGTACTTGAAAAGTGCCGTTAGCGCGGGAGCTGTCTTGGGACGCAGCAGAGAATCGAGGATCTTGAATAACAGGGTGCGTAGATACGCGATAGACGTGCAGGTCATGCAAGAGCTTCTGGTGAGAGTTGACATGAGTTGAGCGAGGAGAACTAAGTCTGACATACTTAAGAAGTGCACGTAGCCCTTTATCACCCGCACGGTCTACACCGGCCATGCGTAATTCGACAACTTTACTCCTCCTGTGGTGAAAGAGGACATGTATGGAAAGGGAAAGCAGGTCTGTCTTGTCAGCAAACTGGACGAACGACGGGAATGGATTGAGATGTCTCGTGGCATTGTTCAAGAGACATAAAATCGCGACTCCTAGTTAAGGTGCGCCGCATGGGGCCGGCAACTGTCACGGTAAACGGTGCAGCCTGAGAGTGCACGGACAAGTTGAAATATCATAGTAGACTCGGACAATATAGCATCCGCTTTGTCATGGTCAAATCTTGCGAGCTGTGTAGCGTAGTAGTAGAGGTTCTATCTCTATATTAGTTCATACTACAGTATCAGGCAACTTTTGGGAGATATATTTCTCAAGGAAATGTTCAGGCGTCCATTGAACCTAGAACTTTGGAAGGAGACCAGTGACCACCAGAGGATCACCCTCAGGTTTGAGCTAAATAGGTCTGAATACTTCCTCCGTAAGCTCCGAGTCAGGAATAGTGATCGTCAGATGGGAGGAATTTTCCTGCAACTTTGTTGTCGAAAGTGTCAAAAGTAGGCTGGGGGCGTCATATCTATGGGCCCGCCATTCGCGTGAACTTATAACGCTTCCCAAAGGTCGGCGAAGACACTCCAGAGGTCGACAAATCCGCGGCAGTCCCATTGGAGGTGATCGAGTTTGATATCGACTGATCGGTCTGAAGTGCGGGGTCAATGACACCAATAAGAGGAACATTGTCAGGATCCGACACCTCTAGGAGTGCCTCTATATCCGTGATGGCCTGGGCCAGTTCAGATTTACAGAATCGTGACACGGGAGAGAAATCTTTCGCGTGATGCTCGTTCCTGCGTGCACGATAGGAAAAACGGATTGATGTGAGCATGCTTTTCTCGCCTAGCCTGCAGAGCTGCAATTTCCGCCTGTGTCACGCTAGGCTTGTCCTCAGTCAACTCCCTGACCTGTTCAAAGCATTCGGCGTATGCTGCATCAGAATATTAAAGTCATGTACCTGTCTAAGATTATTATTCATAAAGCGCTCGGTTTCAAGAGGCGGAGGCACGGGCAAAACCTACCACATGTAGCACGCACTTCGCTCTCTCTCGTCCACCGTATTATTTCGAGGTAAGCAAGATGATCAAGCTTTTGACGAAGCGTGGGTAAGAGCGCCTTTGCAATCGTTCGCTAAGCCATGTTGTGAGCAAAAGGGAGAGGTGTACAACACTGCTACACTACCTTTGTGTGCGAAATATGTTGTTCGGTCAGAGGAACATTTCACTGGACAGGGAAGTTCATACTAGGAGCATCTGGCCGCCGATTCTCCACGAAGCGGATACCCATGATGTTTCGCTGACTGCCCTTGAGAAAGAAGCGGATGCCTTCAAGTTACTGTAAAACCAGCATGTGTCCCCGACCCAACGCCGTGTACAGGAAAAAAAAAATCACACCGTGGGACTTGCTCCGATCGATACCGATCCGACATGCAACGAGCGAATTGAAGCCCGGGATGAAGCGGAGGAGAGGCCCTCGTTTCCTTGCGCCCCATGCTATGCCCCGACAATACCCACAGGGGTTCATTTAGACCAACGTGCGGTGGATCGTCGTTGAAGAAACTAACCTTCGCCAACTTTTTCCTTACCCTTACCCTTATCGGCGGTCGATGACGTGTAAGAGACCGTCTGCATGAGTTGTGCTATATGGAGATGAACGCAAGTACCGATCCAGACGACAGAAACGGACCGTTTTGAGCAGCAATATGTGCTGCTTCGCTTCTTTTCCTAGCGCTATACCCACGTTTGGAGGACGCTTCAGCAGAATGAGGAACAGAAACTCGGGGAGTGACAGAGTAATGCGCACCAAAAATCGCACCGTGGGACTTGCTCCGATCGATACCGATTCGACGTGCAACGAGCGAATTGAAGCCCGGGATGAAGCGGAGGAGAGGCCTCGTTTCCTTGCGCCCAATGCTATGCCCCGACAATACCCCCCACAGAGGGTTCATGTATACCAACGACGAGAAGAGGATTGCTCGCTCTGTTGACGTGTTGTCCCGCTTGGTGGTGGTGCGAGCAAGGAGGTTCGGATGAGGATCGTTGTGATTGCCTTGACTGGTCGTGGAGTTGTCACCCTGGGGGATTAAATGAGTGATGGTGAGGATAGGCGCGAGGACGAGGACGAGAAGCGGAGTGCTCACTTTGTTGTCGTATCCTCGCGATCGGTGATCGTGCGAGCAAGGTGTGCTGACCAGGACGGCTGCAATTGCGATTAGGTTGACGCGTCGTGGAGTTGTCACGCTGGGTTATTACACGAGCGAGGGTGAGAATGGGCGGGAGGTCGAGGTCGAGAAGAGGAGTGCTCACCGTGTTGACGCGTCATCGCGCTCGCTGGGATGTGCGGACGAGCATGGTTGCGATTGCCTTGACTGGTCGTGGAGTTGTCACCCTGGGGGATTAAATGAGTGACGGTGAGGATAGGCGGGAGGACGAGGACGAGAAGGGGAGTGCTCACTGTGCAACGGACTCGGTGGTCGTGCGAGAAAGGAGGTGCAGACAAGGGTCGTTTCGTTGCGATTGCGTTGACTCCGCGTGAAATGGTCACG
>JBBPNU010001203.1:0-10360 GCA_038091055.1 Leccinum angustisporum
TAGTTTGCCATTGATAGAACCCAATTTGTAAATATATTTTTGAAACAAACATGAAAAAAAACATGATGAGGAGGCGGCAACTTGAAGGGGAATATCGCGATGTTTGAAGAAGGCGATGACCACAACAAACACGACGATGATAGAGACCTCAAGGGCTTGAAGTAGGCGACCGACCGTTGATTCAGTGAAAGCGACTACAGAGAAGATGAGGCACCCTGAAGGCAGATGGCGATGATAACTCACACAACAAAAGACCCCCTACACCAATGGCAATGTTGACCAGGAGCCCACAAATTGGGGCGAGACACTCTTTAAAAGTGTGGACCGGCATGTTATCAGGCGAGTCGGTGGTGACGGTATTCAACAAGAGCTTCAGGAGAAACAAAAAAGACATGAGCAACTCTAGTGCCGCATCGATGGCATAGACGCTGCTATACTGGTGGAACTGATGGACCACACGCCATACAATCTGCATGGCAGTAATGATCACGATGGCAGCAAGCAAACCGACCCCAAGAAAATTTCCCGGCCGCCCCCAGCGCGTCCAACTTGCGCTGTGAGGTTCATGAGTGAATTCCGAATTTATACGAAATTTGAAGGGTGCTGCAGATAGATACTTGCGGGGGGGCTCCGCGACGTAAGACCAGTAGAACAGGAAGCGAAAGCCGATGGACAAGGCGAGCAAGATTTCCCTCGCTCTGATGCCGGCCGTGGGTAGACTGGCTGCCAAGGTTGTGCCCCGGGCTGCCTCGTCGGCAAGGAGTTTACCCAAGTCGACGACCACGGCGACGAAGGCTAGCAATGCGGAGGCAAAAAGCCAGAATCTGTGAGGGAGGATAAGCATAAGACGAGACGTGATGCAATCAGCCGCGCTCACAATGATACTCTGCGTAGGACAAGTAACAATGGTGATACACCGAACACCAGGATGCCGACAGATATGAAAGGAATATCGGAGAGTATGTCCGCAACCTGCTTCTGTCAGTGTCGGAAGCTGGAGGGAATTTAGAGAAGCACGAACCTCGCAATTATTACTCCATGAAAGAGAGTGAGAGAATTCATACCAAGTAGTGAAAGGGTCACAAGCAGTCAAGGCATTAGCTGCCATCAGAGAGAGTGGTGGAAAGGAAGAGAAGAAGGAAAGCGGGCAATACAGAAAAGATGGCTTGCGGTGCAGTCGATGACCGGGGGGCTCGGAGGATGGCGATGGCTCCAATGGCCACTGATGCTGATGCGGCCACTGGCAGCAAGCGAAGAGGAGGCAAAGAATAGAGCAAGGTGCGCACTCATCTCGATACAAGTTCAGTGTGAATCGTCGTCAAGAATCTGACATTCCGCCGGGTGTCTGAGACAAAAACAACAACTGCATGGCAACGGTCCGACAACAACGTACGACTAGTATTTCACACCCCAAATGACCCACTACCACCCGTCATCTGTCGCACCAAATACATCCCCCTCCCCTCGTCTATCGATTTGCTGTTCCTCATCCCGATCACACTCTTCGGTCTAGGTCGAGGCGTCGCCAACCCCAGTTGCTTAGTCGGACTCCCCGCCAGCTGTCTCGTTGGGCTCATTCCCCCGCCCGTGAGCTGCCGCAAGATATCTCCCCCGCCACGTCCCGTAAACTGTCGTGCAATAGTCGTCGTGCCTGTCAATTGAGGTCCAATGAAGGGCCCGGCCCCTGTCCCTGTGCTGCGACCTGTATGCGACGCCACGAGCGGTTGGACCGATGACTCCACGCCGGGATTCCTCACGTGCAACGGAAGCAGAAGCTGCATACACTTCCTCAGAATGTCTGCTACCCATGCATGTAAAACGTCGAATGCTCACCAAACATTCTCTACACCACACACCGCCTTGCCCATCTCGTTTCGCAGCAGAATCTAGCCTTTTGCCGCATCCTGGTTGCGACTTATCCCGTCTACCCTTGCCAGCGCCCTTCCCCCCGCACACCAAACAGGCGACATGCCATCTTGATCCCTGAGGTCCAGGAACAACACCAAGCTCCATCGGAGACACTGCCTTCTGGCACCCAGGGCATGCACTCGAACTACCGAACCGAGAAGACGACGACGGCGCAGACGTAGGTAGACGTTCGTAGCGAGAGGATGAATAAGGACTGTTAGTGAGTTGGGCTGATCCTTTGAGTGGCTGGGTATGGCTTGTCCTCGAATTGTGCTTAGTTGCGGTCCGGATAGTGTTCGTAAGTGGTATCAGAGGTGGGCTTACAGTGGGATCGGTCATCGGAGACCGGATGGCGCTCGACAAATCGGCGGACTTGGACTGCACCTTGTCCGGTGGTGCACACTAACCAATACATTGTCAAATCAAATGAGGGCTTGTCAATCTCGAGTTTCATATTCTTGACTAACCTCGATGTGACAGGCACCTCCTTCCCCCCGCACGAAGACTGCTTGTCCATTAGTCGTTTCTCTAAAAGGTCCATCACACAAAGCGCAACGGAAGCATTCTGTGTGATAGGTCTTCGGGGGCCCGTTGCCACTGAGTTCGGGAACCGTGACAAAGCGGCCACTCCCTCCGGTAGCAAACAATGATCCACCGCATTTGGCACAGAGAGATCCAGAGGATAGAGTGGCAGTCGGCGAAGACTTGCTGAGCGAATCTCTTGACTTTGGGGTAACCATGCCCGAGGTAAGGCGTTCAAGAGCTGCATCTTGAATGGGTGTATGTTCTGCCTGATTGCCAC
Source organism: Leccinum angustisporum (assembly GCA_038091055.1). NCBI lineage: Eukaryota > Fungi > Basidiomycota > Agaricomycetes > Boletales > Boletaceae > Leccinum > Leccinum angustisporum. Next base: position 2,711 of record JBBPNU010001203.1, read on the forward strand.
CGAAATCGTCACGGGGATACACCTGGGGGCTGAAAGTCGGCGGTGAAGAAGGCCCCGATGACTGCGTCAGAGTGTCAGAGATATCTGGGATCAGATCAGGGGTAGAAGGTGTCCATGATGCCCGTGGTGAGCTTAAGCTTGAGGTGCTCAAAGCATGTCGTAGACGAGGGGAACCACTAACTCTGGACAAACGTGGAATGAGCGATGGGGAAGACATGGGAGAGTTCATGAACACGGAGCGAGGCTGTGGGTCGGGGGAACAAATTGAATCTGAAGACGGCGAAGGTGAGGAAGTGACTTGATTCATGATCCGATTTTTCATTTCCTGTATCGCGTCAAAGGATGGTCTGGTTGACGAAGGGACATCATCTTCATATGCACTTTCTGTACGGATTGCGTGATGGGGTCCACTTGTCTTCGCTTCGGCAAGAGAATCTGCATCAGAGGATAAGATATCGACAGAATCGGCCCGATGGCGAGAAGTAATGAGTGTCGCTGACTTCTTCCTCTGCAAGATGCGGTTCGAAAGCGGGCTGCTCGCCCGGTCATCCTTATTCAGATGCGATGTAGAGGGAGACATTGACAGTGCGGGGTCACGAGGTGTACGATTAAGCACCGCATTCAGTCGCTGCGTGAGTTCCTCGAGAACAGGACTACCTTCCCTACTCTTCAAAATTCCAAGTCTTTGTTCGAGTTCATCGATTGCGGGACTACCTTCCCGACTCTTCAAATCCTTCAAAAAAGTGACCGGTGTTCGACTGTCAACCTTCTCCAAGCTCTGCAGTGGATGAGATTTCCGTGGCGTACTGTTTCGCTTCAAACAGCTGTCGAAGCAGTCAGCGCAGGATGGTTGGCCGAACAAATCAACCATAGGGGTATCGCCAATGTTCTTGTGACATCCGTCGCACCTGAAGCACTTCTTATGCCAAACGAGACCAGACGTCTCGACAAAGCCTCCTTCGCTCTTCAGAGTGAGAACAGGCCGACGGCAGACTGGACAGTCACCCTTGGACCCGCCATGGATGACGAAACATGGTCGACACAAAAACCGGTCGGATGAACCAGGAGCGGAAGGATCTGGGAAGATTGTCGCATCCGGTTGGAATTCTGTGAGGCAGATTGCACACGAGTATGTTGCAAGAGATTCCTTAGGCTGCAACACCGAACCATACGCTTTGGAAAGTTCCGGAGCGTTTGGTGTTGGCAAAATACCAGCCGCAGCCGCAAGATCAGTCGGAGAGGGGGGCGCGCTGCGCTCCTCAATGTCAAACGATCGCCTCGATGGAGATAGAGGCTGAGAAGCCGAGCCGAGGTGTGAACTGGTGCGAGTGGAGATGGGAGAGGAAAGGCGAGAGGAACTTGGGCGGGGAAACCGACCGGCAGTGGGCTGTGGGAAAGACTGTCCCGGACTAATATCTTGACCCGAAAGTGCAGCATTGGGCTGCGATAGTACAGAGAAGGCGCTGTCGATTTGAATGGGTGAATGTGCTGGGGATTTGTCTTTCGAAATGTATGTCTGTGACCACCTGTCGACTGTCTGACATTTGGAGGACGACCACTGTAAAACAGGTGCTACGATCCTTCAGCCACGATGTTTAACCAGCAATCATAAGTGACAGACAGACCGACTGCTGTGCCACCACATTTGCACCGCGTTCCGGTGACAATGTCACCACATCTTCGACAGAATCCCATGCGATTCCCAAAGTAACGGAAGAGGTCAAAAGATGGGGTAGAAGCTAATAGTACACTGCGAGCGTCGTGAAAAACGTCGAGTGAAGAGTTCAACTTGCAAACACGAGGTTGAATAGACAATGTGTTACGGTCACGTGAGTCACTCCGAGGCAAAATGTGCAAATAATGTTTCTCAAATGACTCCTAGATACATTATGATGAGTCCATTACATGCGCCCTTCGACCCTCAGAGTTTGGCAGATATCGCGGGCTGCCAATCCACGCGCTCGACCTTGTTTGACAACCTCAATATACAACCTTGCCTACCATGTGAGCACTCACCATATCGGGGGAGAGTTGATCGAGTGACTGGACACCAAGAGAATGCATACCAAACTTGATTTCGCGTTGCAGGAGTCGTACTATATGAACGACGCCCGCTTCACCGTAAGCCTAAAAACTATTAACCTAACGCATTCCGAGGGAGGGCAGTGCTCACGCTCTGTGCATAGAGGAAGGCGCGGCCAAGCCCAACAGCCTTTGCACCGAGGCAGAGGGCTTTAAGTACATCTAGAGGTATCGACGTGAATTTGAAGTCGCTGAGTCTAGTCATGTGTTCACCGACCAGTTCCGCGTCGGATGCCACCATCGATGTAGACTGCACGTGTTCAATCAGACCGGCCAGAAAAAAAAATAGGGCGAATTACGGACCTTCTGTCTTCTCAAACACCTCTGGATGTTCCTTGCGGAGCTTGTATAGTACTTCTAAAGGCGGAAGCGAGCTTACATTTGATCCGTTAATTGGAATGTAACTTATATGGCCAACTGGTTCCGTCACTCACTAGTCAAGTTGACGACCTGGGTGACACGATGAATCATGTTAGCAGCCTACAAAATGAAAACTCACCACCATGGTTCGACAACACAATTCCTTCGCAGCCAGCCTCTGCGGCAAGAACGGCATCCTTGCTGGAGTCAGGATCTGGCGACGGTAAAGCGGGGGAAATCCTACCGCGACACATTGAATCCCTACACCGCCTGTCAGCGTTATGTGAGAAACAGATACACGAGAAGTCATGCCTTTAATAACCACAGGGAGTTTCGTAATGCTTCGCATCCACGGGACAGTCTGCGGGCCGGAGATGGTGTGAATTGCAACACCAAAAAATAAAAATAAAAACCTTTTCCCAAGTCATCTCCAAATCGTTGTTGATAATGAGTCCGCCAGCAGTGCCTAACGCACCGATTTTCACTTCATCATCCTGGGTAACTAAGGGAAGTTTGGTTCCTTGGTTCTCGAAATCCTCTAGGTAGTGGGGGGCACGGGTATCCAACTCTCGATTTGAAGGAACAATCGCATCGACAGTAAGGAAGATCGCACTGTAGCCCAGAGCTTCGACTTCTCGAAGGCGTTTGGCGGCGATAGCATCGTTCTTGTGTTTGTACAACTGGAAGAAGATGGGCTGATCGGGCGAGCCTCGAGCAGAGGCAATCTGGGCATACGAAAGCGAAGAATTGGAAGAAACCATCTGTGTGATACCGGTTTTGTAGGCACCGCGGGTAAGATTGACTTCGCCGAGAGGATGACCTAGTCGAGCCAATGCAGAACCACTGATATATACTGGTATGGATGTCCTGTGACCAAGAATGGTCGAGGAGGTGTCGCAGTCAGAGACGGTCTTCATTACTCTAGGATGGAAAAAGAAGCGACTGAATGCACGAGCATTTTCTGCCAATGCTTTCCGTACTGATTCAGTGACGTGGACAACCACGCAAAAAGTAGGACATACTTATGGAGTCATCTGCGGCAGACGCGTAGTAGGCCAGAGCTTTGTAAGGAAGGACTTTCTTGGCTGTTTCCTAAGAAAGCCATGGGCATCAAGAGCGATATAAATTTCTTGCCGTACCTCCATGTCCTGGACATTGATGATTCGGCTAAGGGGGGGTTTATTCTTGAGAGCCTCTTCCACACGCAGCTCATCCCTTGTCTTGGGCTGGCTCTTCTTTGCCTGTTTCAGTTCGGTGATCGAGGCGTGATCGAGATCGCCAAGATGCTTTTCCGGAGGGATGTGCTTGTCGAGTGTATCGGAAGGATGGATCGGTACGAAGGCTGCGGTGGCATCGCATCCACCAAGAGCCATGATGACTTGAGGTCCACCAGGGTGATCCTAGATGGAGATCTGAGGGTGAGAAGGAGGGTGAAGCAGGGAGGGACTTACGAATAGCAAGTCGGTGACATCGTACACCTTGTTCCTGATGATGACCCAGCAGGAGCTGTGCGCGCGAGGATGAGACACACGGCAGGCTAGTTAGAAAGCGAAAACGCACGTCGAGGTGTTATGTTGGGCGATCTGAGCGAGGGAAAAGGTGGGCATGAGGAAAAACGCGTTGCATGGCAGACATTTTATATTTATATTGATTTGATGGGCACGAGGATCATTGTCTGCACACACATCACGTGACCTCGCGTTGTTTGGTTCGCTTTATTGTGTCTGTTGCACTCAAACCACGACTCTCCATCGCCGGCTTACCCAAATGCTCGCAAGAAATGCCCTCGAGGGTATGAAACGTACTGAAATACAGAAGTTGTGCAAAGTACGCTCGCACTTTCCCCCTCAAGTCCTTCCCGGATCTCACCATATGTGCTAGGATTACGGCGTAAGGGCCAATCTCAAGACCGAAACACTGATTGATCTCCTACTTGACACTTCTCAGTGAGTCTCAGCTGATACTTGGCTCCGTAATATCTTCTGACTCTGGCAAAGACCACGGCGCAATCCTCCACACGCACCTCAACGACCACCTTCAACCAGAATACCAAGCCTCACCGGAGCTAGACCTAGGGGACAGTCCACCGGTTCTGTCATCATTCATGGCTCCGACGTCGACAGTGAACCTACCCTTCCTCAATGTCGTCAACTCAAATCCCCTGAACAACCAGTCCCCCAACGAACAAGGAAAGCGAAACAAACTCAGTATAAGCTTGGTGTCGGTCGTCCAGTAATAGCAGGTGGATCTGGTGCTCGTACTCTCACCAAATCCGTCAGCGTTCCTCGGACACCAAAGAGAACTAAGAGTAGTAGGTCAATCAAGCCGGCTGAAGCAACCATCACAGAAGGTCAGGTGCAGAGCTTCTTATGACATTCTTTATGTTGAGAGTCCGCCAGAACCAGAATTGGATGGTTCCACACAAGTTCCCCCGCGTAAGCACTGTTACACCAACTTTCACTTTTCTGGACGCATCGCTTATTTTCGTTGTACAGTAGGTTCCAAGATGAACCCAGAACTCGCGAGTATCCAACAGCAGCCAGCCGTGCGTTCTGTGGCTGGGCCTTCGGTGGAGATTGTGATCGCAGAAGCAGTGAGTGATGTCGCCGTAAAACATTTTATCATAGTATTTATCCGCGGCCAGCTTGCTCCTGTACAACAAGAGCTGGAATCCCAGAAAGCACAACTTACCGATTTAAAAGAGAAGGTCTCTTCTCTGATCGAATCATTTGAGACCAAGATTCGAAATCTTACGTCGGAGATCCAAGATCTCCTTTCCCGAGCAAAGAGCTCGCCCCATGATTCCTCAGTGGCAACAATTCAAGAGTATTCAACTCGAATACCAGAGCCACCTGCGACGCCGAAACGCGTCCGGACTCCATATCGTCCTTCATTTGCGTAGGTGAATTTGCAACACTTCTTCGTTCTCTGATCTGAACAAAAGGTAGTCTCCCAGCCACTGAGAATTTGGAACCCTGTGATGTTTCGAATGACCCCTCTAACCTCGATGCCCTTGCACTGCCTGACTTGCGATCCACTAATGATGTGGAACAACCTAGGCAAACCGGTTCACTATTGCCTGGATTCCCGCACTCGATGCTGGGTAAACGTCCTCGAGATTCTATATCGAGTAGTACTTCCGGAGTCTTCGAAGCGGAACAAGAGGGTGTAGAGACTCCGCCTGAGAGCGATGTTGGCCCACCACCTCACAAGCGGGTCAAGGTGCACGAACCAGAGGACAGAACCAGAGAGACGCCACCATCACCAGAAGCTTCACGAGTTGAATCTTCTATTTTCCCGGAAAGCTCCAGGCGGCCTGGCGGGTTTGCCGTCTTCCGTGGACGGGAAGAAGACCCGCCGCCCCCGATTGAACGCATCCCGAACTTCTACACCCCTCCCTCCCCTCCCATCATGGTTGCACCCGTAACTAGCTCCGCAAACAACGTCGAGAATCAGAACCCATTTAGCTTTACCTTTGTGCCGATTGCGTCAACACCTGCACAGGCTGTGTATCCTCTCGCAATGGGAACCTTCCCTCATCCAGAACCACCCACATCCCCTTCGCCAGCACCAAATCCTGATCGTCCCGGTAGTCGCCACTCCGATCGGCTTGGGGCATTTGGAGCCCCACGATCGAGCTCGAGGGCAAGTGGGCGCGCTGCCTCAGGTGGTTCTCAGGCACGTGGGGAAGCCAGCGGATCAAACGGCCTCCAAAGAGCGCCTTCGAGTAACGAAGTTGCCTCTGGTCTTGGTCTGACGGCCATTAAAACCTCGGCCACTGAATCAGGTACCCCTGTTCCCCCCGCAAAGCGTACGATGTATGGGACCGAGTTAGATGGCGATACGAGATTTGGAGATTTTGGTGTTGATGGTGTTGCCTCGGGATTCTGGGCAAGTGGTAGGTTCTGAACTTCAGGGTCATGGCGATTATCAGAGGTTTTTATTGGATTTATTTGATGCGACTTCGGCCAATCAGGTACACTGTATTGATTTCATACCTTTCCGACTATCGGTGACACAGTTGATTTGACTTTCAGATCGTATGAAATTATATGTATGTACAATACTAATTCTGAACATGGCACGATATGTCGTCGAGTCGGCAGTTGTGGAGATAAATAATAAGTTAAGTTACACTTTAGTGGGTTGCGTATCGCAGCTGTGCGGTTCAAGTGTGGGCTGCAATTCTGGGTCAGATTGAGGGAATAAATGATTGGATTTCCTCGAACAAGAGTTCTGGAGGCGTTGATCAGAGATGATGCTGCAGAGCGGATGCGATCAAGTACCTTTCAACTCCGCCTTGGTCAGATCGTCCTTGTACCCTTATGAAAAAGGTGTAAGCACGAGGAATGATAGAGGTCGTCATGATCGGGCTCACTATCAAAATCAAAATAATCTGGATCCAAAGATGCGACGCTGGGCTCGTCCTCAGGGTCGTGCTGGGATGATAGAGTCATCTGTCAGCGACGACTTGATTAACAGATCCCAGTGAAACGTACATATGCTGAGACGTATGGATGTTCCAAAGCTTCATCGACAGTCATGCGCTTCTTTGAATCAAACGTCTGCAATCGATTGTCAGAGGTCAACGTCTTTAGCTAGGAAAGTGGCGCATTGACCAATGTTTTCTGCAAGAAATCGATGGCATCCGGGGTTGCTTTGGGGAACAGTTGGGCAAAGGGCTTTCGTTTGCGGATCGGAAGTCCTCTGATGTAGTCCCTCGATCGCCGCGAAGTGATGGAATAGAACTCATCCAGCGTCGGTGTACCTGTCCAGCCCACGTGGTTAAGTTTCACAGCGAAGAGGACATTCGTATCAGTGGCAAGCTGACCTATCACATCCAAGATCAGGTCAAGCTGATGTCCGTAATCCCGGCCTGGGAAGAGGGGTTTCCGGCTAAGTAACTCTGCCAGGATACAGCCGACCGCCCACAGATCGACAGCCTAAAAATTAAAAATTAAAAAATGACACCTTGGCTTGGCAATGCACAAGACAAACGTACCTTTGTGTACATCTTGAACGAAAGCATGATCTCGGGTGCCCGATACCAGCGTGTCGCGACGTACTCCGTCATCAATCCTATTTCCTTTGCTCCAGGTGCAGTCGACTCCATGCTTCGGGCTAGACCAAAGTCACAGACTTTTAGATCACAGTTGGCATTTATCAGCAGGTTTGCAGGTTTGAGGTCGCGGTGGACGATGTTTGCAC
>JBBPNU010001204.1:0-10359 GCA_038091055.1 Leccinum angustisporum
TCCCGGATTTCCCTGACTTGTAAATATGGAAACATACAGCGTAACCGTGACACAGCCATCTTTATTTCCCACAAATTGTGAAATCTCGAGACGGCACAGCCGCTAATTTCAACTGGAGTGACCTTGAAAAACAAGGTAATCCACCGCGCTCTACTAGACTCATTGTGAACTTTTTCTTTTTCCTTCCAGGTTTTTTCTAATGCCCAGATGTCCGAATTGTTTCAAGTATTTCCCAACCGCGGGAGGCATAACTCGTCACCGGGCCCAACCGCGAGCTGTTTGCAATATAGGCGATGGCTCGCCATTGGTACAGGTTTTGTCAGTCACTTTTCCAAACAACCAAGTCGACGAAGAACCTGTCTCACCCCATGCACCATCCCCGCCGTTTCTGCCCGTGAACTCCGAGTCAGAGCACGGCGACATCGATCAGGCACAAGAATATGATCAAGACTTCTTTCAGCAGCAACCAGAGCTCGAAGATCAGCAAGGCCTTGATGACCTTTTCCCGTCTTCGACGGAAGATTGCCTAGGCAGAGTCGTGGACATGCATCCTCACCCTTCGTCGATTTTCGATCTCGGCGAGACTTTCCTGACTCGTTTCGAACTGGATCCCTACTCCACTCATCGACGCAACAATCTTTACTACCCATTCGCATCGCTTGACGACTGGAAGACGGCTGATTTCTTGATTGCGTCGAGACTTAGTATGCAGCGCATTGACAAATTCCTGTCATTACCGATGGTAAGTTGATCATGATCACCTAGATTTGTACTAATGATTCTCTCAGACGAAGCAAATGCCACTCTCGTTCCGGACGGCGAAGGATTTACGTGCACGGGTAGAGCAACTGCCGTCAGGTCCACGGTGGAAGTTTGAAGTTGTACCCACCACGCATCCCACAAAGCAACCCGTTCACCTATACTACCGGGACGCTCTCGAGTGCGTCGAGTCCCTGTTCAACCATCCATACTTTTCAAATAAAATGGATTTCACGCCTTTCCGACTGTTTACAACTGCTGAGCGAATTGTGAGGGTTTACACGGAATGGATGAGTAGTGACAGCGCTTGGGAGATGCAGGTGAGAACTTGTGTATTTAGCTCGAATGTTGTCTCACGTTCCTTCACAGTCACAGATACCTGAAGGCGGTACACTTTGTGGTGTCATTCTTTCGTCAGACAAAACACATATCACGAACATCGCCGGTGGTAGGGCTGCACACCCACTGTTGATTAGCCTGGCAAATATTAAAATGGGCGTCAGGAACAAGGGATCTTCTCATGCATTCCTTCTGCTAGCCTTGATGCCGATTGCAAAGTTCACCCATCCCAAAAAAAGGATGTGTGGCGTCCTCGACGCACGTCTCTTCCATCAATGCCTCGACATCGTGCTTGATCCTGTCAAGAAAGCTGCTGCGGTGGGCCGAATGATGTCGGATCCACTTGGAAATTTACGGTACTGTTTCACTCCAGTGGTCTCGTATATCGTGGACACTCCCGAAGGGGCCATGCTGGGTTGTGTGCGTGGTCTTACATCTCACGTCACTATGGCATCGTACGAGAACTACGGCGATGCACAACGTCAGGAATCCCGCACTGCAGCTATTACCCTTTCGCAGCTGGCCTCCATTGATTGTGACCCTCATTTGGTCGAAGAGTACTTTGCTGCATGCAAGCCATTTCGACTTAGCGGCGTGTCACATCCGTTCTGGAGGGATTGGCCACTCGCTGAGCCTTCCGATTTCTTTACCCCTGAATGTTTACACCACTGGCATGGAGAATTTTGGGATCATGACGTTCGGTGGTGTGTTCAAGCACTCGGAGAAGCTGAGATCGACTTTCGATTTTCGATCTTGCCCCCTATCACTGGTCTTCGTCAATTCCCTACTGGCATCACGAGTTTAAAGCAGGTTTGCGGTCGAACCAAAAGGGATATTCAGCGATACTTGGTCGTCGTTATTGCTGGCGCTACGGACCCAGATGTTGTTATTGCGGTCCGTGCCCTCATGGAATTCCGCTACAAGGCTCAAGCTCCAGCGCTCACTTCGACTTCCTGTGATGAAATCAAAGCCGCACTACAAGAATTTCACGACCACAAGAATGCGATCATCGAAGGAGGTTTTCGCCGAGGCCCTTCGACTGGCGCGATCCTCGAGAATTGGCGTATTCCAAAACTCGAGTTGCTCCAGAGTGTTGCTCCCAGCATACAGAGGGTTGGGTCCCTGCTACAGTGGTCTGCAGATACCACTGAGCACGCTCACATCGAGGTTGTCAAGGAGCCTGCCTCAATGACTAATAATCAGAACTACAGCAGTCAAATTTGCCGCCACCTCGATCGCGACGAGAAATGTCGCCTCTTCAACACCGCGTTAGCCCTTTCTACGATATCCACTCAACCTAATGACTCGGAAGAGTCAGATGACGATGGCTCAGAGAGCGGTGAGCACGAGGACAACGGAGTCGGGAATGTCTTGGACGACATATGGGCTCCGCAATGTGGACAGGCAAATTTTTTCGCAATCGCTGCTAAAAATTCAGCAGCCCCTGGAATATCTGGGCCAAGACCACTCCGTACTTTCAGCATCGGACGGACAGCTCTCCGTTTAAATTACGACCCCTCACTACGTCGTGTCCCTATCGACGATGTTGCTACAATGTACAACCTTCCTGATCTCCGTGCGGCACTTGGCGACTACGTGGATCGAGAGGGGGAGTTCGCGCAGAATTTCCATACGTTTGGTCAGAGAAGAAGTTCGGAGGATGTCCACTTGCCGTTCAAAGAAGTTCACGTATGGCACAAGGTCCGATTGCAGCAGAAATCCTACCACGATCGATCCTTGGTTGGGCCCACCTTTACTGTTCACGCACGCCCTCCCGACCGATCGTCCAAGGATGGGCGGTATGATTTTGCGATCATGAACACTGATGAAGAATGCGAGTGGCCGTCCAGCGGTTTGCAAGGTATGTGTGTTCGGTTAACGTGATGCACCAATTGCCAACCAACTTGAAAATGTTAAGGGCATTCAGTTGTTAATGTCCGCCTGATTATGTGCCCGGCTCATCCAAGAGCTGGAACTGGGCCATTCGGTGACAGGTTCTTGGTATATACACAACGTTTTAATATCGTCCCTCAAGGAAACAACGCAGTTGAGCGCACCACAGGCTTGCATGTACTCAAGCGGGCTACTCGTCGCATAGCCGGGACTACCTATGCACTGGGAGATGTCTTTCCATTGGATCAATTGAGATCATACGCTCACGTCGTCCCTCGTTTTGGTCGTGTAGCAGACAATCACCTCACATCTGGCAACAGCATTGCGTATTCAGAGTCATTTTTTCTCAACAGATACTACGACAAAGATTTCTTTTATGCTACTAGTTAGCTAGTTTTGTTGCTAATAGGGTACACGGTGACGATGTTATTTGCGTAGTAGTTGTCGTGCGATTATGTTACACTGTCAGTGATTGATGATCCTGACTCCGCCGTGATATGGAGTACACCGCCACCTCACCATCACTTTCATCGATCTCGTCAACGGCCCACAAACATGACCAGCTCGCCATACACCACTCAACGAATTCTGTCGTATCGGATTCTCTAACAAGCGTCTGTGCAACGTCGTTATAATTGTGTCCACAGCCCGCAGGCTGCAACTTCGATGTCGAGAGGAAAATTACCTGCATTCTACTAACGGTGAGCATATTCGTTACCGTGTTCACTCGTTTATCGTTCAAATATCGCACCAGTTTGTTTTCTTGGACTCGTCTTCTCGCTAGCTACAGCCTTCCAGCGCGCTTCTGAACTATCGGCCCTGTATCGATCCCGTACCCGGCCTACCGCTAAGCTCGCCAACCCGAAATACAAGGTCCGTGGGGGCATCCAGGGAGCCTCTCGTCGTCGTCGTGTCCGGTCTGTTGACGGTCCCCACCACCCCTGCTGTACCATCGACCACGCCAAGCAGAGGAACGCCATAAAACAGCTTCAGTGATCCATATAGGTGTGTATGACTTAGCTCTACCATTTCCAAGTCCACCGTCTCTCTCCCTCCCTAATTATTCCTTACTCACGTCCATCCGTCAGATCCCCGCCAGCCACGGCGAAGTCGTGCTTCTGGTAAGACGGTGTGGAGACAGCGGGAGCGAATCATCGAATCGTCCTCTGCGATGAGTTCGGAGGGAAAACGACGAGATGGAGCGTAACCGCGTGCGTGGTTCGAAGAGGAACGTCATAGTTCTTTACTCATTCAACTTTCCATAGAAGAGGTCTATGAGCCCGACGTCGAGACCCTCGTGCAGGAAGAGCACGCTCCACCGCGTTCAGAACCGATTGCCACCCCCATCGATGGAAGTGGAGAGTAGAAGAGAAAGATATGCCCCAGACGCGCTTCGACAAGGGGTGCGTCATACATCCTTTGGTCCGTGCTAACCCTTATTAGATGATTATTGCAGATTCCTATTGAACACGATACCTCCCTGCGATGACGCGAATGTCGCGGTAGTCGGGCCACTTGCATCATGGCAAAACGGTGCAGCGTGCTTATGGACATGTTGGTTTTGGAAACACACAAGCTCGTGTGGGAGCGAACAATCCGGTGGGTGGGTCTGTCTCCTTTCATGACCATGGCTTACACTTCTCGGTTCTCAGTCAAAGTACACCGATACACACGGACGATCAAGAAGTCGCCAATGCCATTGGTTTTACCGAAGTCATGATACGTCATGCGATCCAAGAAGGCATCAGAACTACGCTTCTTGTGAATAAAACCGATCAACTGATCCTCGAGTTGCGCATCAAACCTACTGATGCTTACTACAAAATCAAACCTACTACGAAGGAAATCAACAGGTCTATGAAGTAAGTTTGTTCTGGTATATTGAGAAACTGACCTCACCGGTACCAGTGACAGCGGCATCGATCCAGATCGCGAGTTACGGTCAACTTCCCTGAAAACGGGAATGCCGCAATCGGCAGCACAGACATGGCCTTCACCCCTTCGGTCTTTGCTCATATGTACGCCGACACCTATGGTCCCGTCTGCATTTGCTGAATCGCCTCCGGGAAGACATCTATTTCAAGAATGAAGCGCGCAAGTGAGTCACGCGAAAGCTTCCGACCGCGAGCAGTCGCGGACATTCGACTGTCGCATGCGGCAGCACAGACATGCCCTGGTGTTTCACCCTTCGGTCATTTGCTCAGAGGTACGCTGACACCTATGGTCCCCCCCTGCATTTGCTGATCGCATCTGGGAAGTTATCACTTCAACAATGAGCCACGCAAGTGAGTCACGCGCAAAGCGTCCGACCCCGAGCAGTCGCATTCGGCAGGACAGACATGTCCTGGTGTTTCACCCTTCGGTCATTTGCGCAGAGGTACGCCGACACCTATCGTTCTCCCCCCTGCATTGGCTGATCGCCTCTGAGAAGACATCTACTTCAACAACGACAGCGCGCAAGTTTACGCACAAAGCTTCCCGAGGAGTTGCGGACATTTGAACGTCGCATCCGGCAGCTCAGACATGGCCTTTTGCTCAGAGGTACGCCGACGCCTACGGTCCCCCCTGCATTTGCTGATCGACTCTGGGAAGACATCTACTTCAACAATGAAGCGCGCAAAGCTTCCGACCCCGAGCAGTCGCGGACATTCGACCGTAGCATTCGGCAGCACAGACACCTGTGTTTCACCCTTCGGTCATTTGCTCAGAGGTACGCTGACATCTAGTATGGTCCCCCCCTGCTTTTGCTGATCGCCTCTGGGAAGACATCTACTTCAACAACGAGGCGCGCAAGTTCACGCGCAAAGCTTCCCGAGCAGTCGCAGACATTCGAACGTCGCATTCGGCAACTCAGACATGGCCTTTTGCTCAGAGGTACGCCGACGCCTACGGTCCCCCCTGCATTTGCTGATCGCCTCCGGGAAGACATCTACTTCATATCCTTCCAGATGCCAAACACCGTCCAGAGGGACTAAGCGCTGATGTCGGAGGCATACGCAACGCTACCTCCGGTTCGGCAACCGACAAGCTAGCGCTCGAACATCGCATGACGCTCGACGAAGCACATCTCGTTCTGAACGCGAAACGTGGGGAGGCTTTGGAGAATATTATAAAGGTGAGCAGATGTCCCTGTCGTTTGCCGCACGTGACGGAGCAGCTGACTCTGCCCTCGTCATGGGGCTCGTCTAGAACTACGAGCACTTGTTCAAAGTGAATTCCCACCCACTGGCATCCGGTTCACGAGCCGGTAGCCTGAGACTGCCACCCGCTCATTCACATTACCTACAATCAAAGGTGGTTCGTGCGCGCGAACGAATAGAGGCGGAAATACGTGTCGCTGAAGAGGAGGCATCAGTTGGAACGACAAAACCGGGGGCCGAGTCAAACAGTCCGGGGCCAGGATCAAGTTGACGGCGCCGACAACATTTTGCTATAGTTTATTATCTATTCCCTACTCACCGCTAGATAGATGCATCCGCCATCCACCTGTTTTTCATCATGCTGTCGCAGACATTCGACCGTCGCGTTTGGCAGCACAGACAGACACCTGGCGTTTCACCCTTTGGACATTTACTCAGAGGTACGCCGACATCTACTTAGTATGGTCCCACCCTGCTTTTGCTGATCGCCTCTAGGAAGACATCTACTTCGGCCGGGAGACAAGGGGGTCCCCTTTCCAGCCTTCGAGGACGAGAAGTTTTCCAAGCCAGGGAACGAACCCCGGCGCCGGCGCATAGAGGTCATCGAGAGGCTTCAGAACCATTCTCACCCGGCCATCTTCAAACCAAAGGTCATCTACGACAACGATGCTATCGTTTATTATTCTACAGTGCTCTCCTTTGGAAATTCTGCTACGGCAAGTCGGTCTGGCAACGTGCGGGTGGTGTTTCACCCAAGTTCAGTCTGTTGCTCAGAGGTACGCCGACACCTCTAGTCCCCTCCCTACATTAGCTGATCGCCTCTGGGAAGGCATCTACTTCAACAACGAGCCGCGCAAGTTCACGCGCACAGCTTCCGACCTCGAGCAGTCGCATTCGACAGGACAGACATGTCCTGGTCCTTCACCCTTCGGTCTTTAGCTCAGAGGTACGCCGACAGCTATCGTCCCCCCCTGCGTTAGCTGATCGACTCTGGGAAGACATCTACTTCAAAAAGGAGTCGCGCAAGTTCACGCGCAAAGCTTCCGACACATGGCCTGGTGTTTCACCCTTCGCGGTCTTTTGCTCAGATTTACGCCGACATCCAACCTGCGTTTGCTAATCGCCTCAGGGAAGACATCTACTTCAACAACGAGGCGCGCATGTTCATGCGCAAAGCTTCCGACCCGAGCAATCCCATTCGTCAGCACCCCTGCCCTGCCAGTGTGTTTCACCCTTCGGTCAAGAGGTACGCAGATACCTGTAGTCCCCTCCCTACATTAGCTGATCATCTCTGGGAAGACGTCTACTTCAACGACGAGACGCGCAAGTTCCCGCGCAAAGCTTCCGACCCCAGCAATCCCATTCGTCAGCACACCTGCCCTGGTGTTTCACCCTTCGGTCTTTTGCTCAGAGCTACGCCGACACCCACCTCAACGTGTCTGCATTCACCGATCGCCTCTGGGAACATATTCACCCTTCGGTCTTTTACTCAGCTTAGTACGCCCAGACCTATGGCCCCCCCTGCATTTGCTTGTCGCCTCTAGGAAGATATCTAGTAATTCCCTCCACCCCCAATCACGGAGTTACTCCGTTCCCATTTCCTTGTACTGATCATCAATGCCCAGTGCTAACCAACCCTGACTCTTTTGTCAGACAGATGCATGAAGATGCATTGTCGGATGTTCAAGTTATCCGTAGGTACACCTTCAGTATGATCAATCGCTACATTATTATGTATGTCCGCTAGTAATGCACCTATGAACGGTGTAATTGTCACCCTTTGCATGACTCAGCCGCATACTAGGCGACGCAAATAGAGACAAGCAGTTTGTAGTAACGTGTGCGCAATGATTTTCTCCTGCAATATATACTCGTTTCACCGATGGAGGTCGATAGCCCTTCGGAATCGGATTTCCATGCTTCAAACCGACCCCTCTCCTCGGACTGTTCCGGCCATTCTGTTTCCGGTGACCTTCAAGTTGTCGCCACGCCACTGTCTGCGCAAACCAGCATCAGTACCGTTCCTGGGACGCCGGACGCTGATACTCCACCATCCTTTCCACCTGCCAAATTCGAATCGTCAAAATTCATTGTCCCATCATTCCGTCAAGGTTCGCAATATGCGAAACCAATGTCTGTGAAGGGTACGCCGTTCATGAATCGTGGCGCACGACGTCCCGTTATCCCCGCAACCGTGTCTCGTGTGGTGCCCGGTACCCCATATCGAAATGGCTATCTGGCGCTAACACCTGGTATTCCCTCAAGTGATCGCCATTTCGGTGGCTTGAGAAAGCGTTCCGCCGTGAGTAGCAAGTTTATCAATATAAACTTAACCAATCGAGGTTTGAATAATAGGATATCTTGGATTCTTTGGACGACGGCGACGACGACCTGCGGGTAGAATTCGAACAGCAAGAAGCACTGCTATACCTCGAAATTGCAAGAGCTCGGAATGATGTTCGGAAGCTGGAACAGAAACTCAGCCAGGCCAGGTTGGAAGAAGTCCGCACCACCGGCAAGCTCTACCAACTTCAGGCCGAGGAAGCAGACAGAAGAATGGATGCTGCTGAGGAGAGAGTCGGTGCGATCCGTAACTCGATTCGCATGACAGGAGGGAATGTCTGCGACATGTCGGTTCAAAAGCGTCGCCGCATCTCAGGGGATGCTAGCATCCTGATCGGTGGTATGTCACAATGCATAACTTGATGCATCTAAATTGATTGTATTCTGTTTAGGTCTGCCTTCTGGCTCACCGGAGGTGTAACATGTATTTTCGTACCAGTATTGTTCGTTACCTCAGGTCGTTACTTCTTTATCCAATCATATATGTTTTTGGTGCATGTCTATTGTCGTGTCGTGAGCCGCTGGACCCACTCTGAAGTCACTGGCTGCTGAGGGCACTGAGTGACTGGCAGCCTGGCAATGCTGTGGATGCAACGTGTACCTGGGGAGGTGCCGTATATGCTGTAATTTCTCACGGATATTATGCTAAAATGCCTGGCAACGCTGTGAATGCTACGTGTGCCTGGGGCGGTGCCAAATATGCTGTAATGTGTCAGAAGCGCTGCACCAAAATAAGGGTTTTACTGATGCTGCCTTTAATTGATTGACGACTCATCTCTAAGACGAGGGAGATCAGGATATGGGAGGCCAAGACTATGACGGAAGTCTACCCAGTGAAGGGAAGGCAACAGACCCTGCCTCCATTCAAATTTAAATAGATTGCTCGAGATTGCTCATGTTGTACTAGAAGTTCATACAATGCGGAGACCGCGATGATCGCGATCAATGTCTACATACCGAACTCGAACTCAAAATCCGAGTCATCCTTTCTCGGTGGTCCACGGATGCTTCTTTGGAGTTTCTGCGTTCGTCTTGATCGCTACGGCCCACCGTTACGGCCTCGGCCTCCTCCTCCTCGATCTTGCTCGCATCCGTCACCTCCCTGGTGTAGTCTTCTCTGCTGCCAATCGGATACACGCGCTCCTTGGTCAGCCGTTGGCGGTGGAAGCGTCAACTGTTCGTAGGAGGCGTGACGTCCTTCCCCACCTCGCGCAGCTCGTCCGCAGCGTGTGGGAGAGGAAGCCATGCTTGCGGTGTGTGTCGTTGCTGAAAAAATGAGATGGGAGCGGAAGTCGGAAGTAGATCGATCTATCCAAGTCACGGGCGGGGAGAAGGGGATTAAAACTTACAAACAATCGAATCTCAATCATTTGGGTTACATAATCGTAGCGGCGCGAGCGCCAAGTCCCCCGACTCCAATCAACGGTATGTGACCGTTGTGACGATGTCTCTGAGACTGTCGAGTAAATCCTTGAGCGGAAGGCGTCTCCACCGAAAAACACACTCCGAGTTCCCGTCGGCAAAACCCACATCATGAACAGTGTCAACGAGATCAAGACGAGATGGGCAACTTGAAGTCGATCATCCTCACACTGTTGTTTTGCGGGGTGCCTGACGTCACGCGTTTGGATTCGTAGTACAAAACCCTCCCTCAGGTAGTCTCGTTCCCATACGTTCGGAGCGTTGCGGGCGGGGTTTAAAACGTTAGAACGAAAACTGACGTGACAGCTGTCTCCAGAACGTATGGGTACGAGACTACCCCTCAGGCTACACTACTAAAGTGCGAGTAGGGGATCTTACATAAGCGAACTGTGCGCCATCTAGAATCCGAGTCTAGATTCTAGATCGAGACGCGCAAACCCACTCTCGTCCTCCACCTCGTCCA
>JBBPNU010001205.1:0-10351 GCA_038091055.1 Leccinum angustisporum
GACCTCACAGACTCGTACGTTATCGCTTCGCAGAAGCATGGACCCTGTTATACGGAATCCAAGCAGGGTCTAGACAATGATACAATCAGCAAGCGGATCGGGCTAAACAGCCATAGTCTAAACATATTGGAAGCGAGCCCACCTGCAGCTGCAATGCTTTACAAACGTACAGCCTGAGTATCATCTCCCTGCCGGATTCGTCGGAGGCGAGGCTTTAAATGGACCTGAACTGGCAAGGGAGGCGCCTAAATAAGACCACCCACACCCACACAGTATAGTTGCAACGTGCGAGGTGGTATGTAGGTCCATTTGTCAAGGAAGTATGTTCAACTTGTTAGCCAATCAGCGACGAGCGGCGGAACGCCAGAGAGCCTGCCCTGAATAGACAATCGAAATCAAAAAAAAGTCTGATCGATCTTTGTTCATCCCGACCATCTCACTTGCAGTCCTCACAGCCGGTCACTTTACACGTCAAAACATGTCTGCTAACCTTGCCGCCCTCGAGCAACACCTCGCCACAAGATCTTACGTTGAAGGGTGAGTCTGAATCTTTCCACTGTTTCGGTTCTCCCCTCCCTCCGATCACACCTGATGAACATAACGCTATGGTCCGTGTTTCTAAGAAGCGATTAGACACCGCTGCTCCAGTATGCAGACAAAATTTCCTTAGCTATCTGATATCTTTTTTTTTTCGAGCAAACAACGGATCGTGTGTTGACCGTGACCCGCTTTTTTTAGATACTCACCTTCCCAAGCCGATCTGCACGTCTACAATGCGATCACCGGCCCAATCCCGCCCACCAACCCGCACGTAGCCAGGTGGTACTCCCACATCACATCTTACAAAACAGAATTCGACACCTTGCCCGGCAGCAGCAACGCAGGGCAGACATTTACTCAGACTGCCCCCACCAAGAGCTCTGCTCCTGCCGCTGCCGCAGAGGAGGAAGAGGAGGAAATTGACCTCTTTGGAGAAGATGACGAAGTGGACGAGGAAGCCGAAAAAATCAAAGCCGAACGTGTTGCCGCTTACCACGCAAAGAAAGCCAACAAGCCAAAGACGATCGCCAAGGTTGAGACCATCTGGATGTATGTTGTAAGACTACTAACGAAAATTGCGACAGTCTGTTGTCACCCTTGAGGTCAAGCCATGGGATGACGAGACCGATATGCAAGCTCTGGAGGAGTCAGTCCGATCAATCGAACAGGAAGGTCTCGTGTGGGGTGCCAGCAAGTTGGTCGCTGTGGGCTATGGCATCAAGAAGCTGCAGATCACCCTTGTCGTTGGTATGTACGTATCGTCTCTCCCTCAAGCGATTTGAACAATTTGTCGTATCCAGAGGATGAGCTTGTATCGTTGGACGAGTTGCAAGAGAAGCTTGCAGAGTTTGAGGACTATGTCCAGAGCACGGACGTTGCTGCCATGCAGAGTGTGCCATCCGTGTCTCCGGCCATTCCTGAGCTGATGAGTGCTTTCAGAACTCTAGATTGGACGTTTGTTGATGGTAACGATGGCATTGTAAGTCTAGTGGGAAAAGAAGTAGGACAAATGATGGTTGTAGTAGTATGGCGAGAACGATGTGGATACCATGAATTGCGATGTCGGATCTGTATCAGGCTGGCTCCGCCGGCAGTGCGTGTTCACTGCAAGGTCGTGGCACGCAGTGTATACGGTGACCTGAGGGGATGCCGACCAATCGAGGCGACGCTGATTGCGAATCTGTGACCACGGGGGCGATTACTGGTTGCCGTTAACCCGATCATTGGGACAAGGTTAGCTCTGGGTAGTTCTGAAAGGGGTTGAGGGGTTCGAGGGGGTTCTGCTGCTTGAACTTGAATATCGCGCTTCCGACATGCGCGGTTTGGTTCAAGAGTCGCTCAACGGTCTGTAATCCGTATTCGGACGGCGCAACACTTCCCGCAGATTCTAAACACGTTCATCTCCGTCTCTCTCAACAGGGTATACTTGTTTTATCATTGCAAATTGTGAGCCTCCGCGTTGACTCAAACCTGGAACGTACATACTTGCGAATGTGATGCTGAGGCTCTGGATCTAAACCGCTGCCGCACTTGCGTACGCTCCCATCGGACGTGCTTGGTGGCGTGAGCCCTAGATGTCTCGTTGATCACTTCCTCCTCGTTCTCACACACGCGCAGTTTGGCACAAGGTGCCTTGGGTCGCTTCTCGTTGAGTACCTGTGTCAGCACTTCTGAAGCTAACAGCGGGCGCTGCCACCGTCCGAATCCGCAGGAAAGCGAAGGTGGCTAAATGAAATCAGCCAGGCACGCGGCTGAGCGAATTGAACCATGCCTTAAATACGAGATCTGATCTCGAGTGTGTAAGTGCCATTTGCTATTGCACACTGCAGTGCGACCATTCAACCATGATTTTCCCAACTAGAAAGGCCGAGTTCCCCATCCAACGATGCGGAGATCTAGCTTACGCTATGAACGGCACTCCGCCGCACATTTCCTGCACTCACAAGTATTTAAGGCTTCGCACTCGGTCCGTTCCTTCGTCATACAATGGATTCGCGACTCGAACGAATTCCCCTCGACGTGCTGACGCAAGTAGCGTTCTTCACGACCGACCCTTCTCCCACATCCGCCCCCGATACGCTCCTCCAACTCATGCTCTCCTGTCGGCACATGCACCGCCTTCTCTCCATCGAGTCCTGCCCACAACTCTACGCGCGCATCTTTCGCGAAAAGTTTGACCTCGGCGGCCATGCTCGTCGCGAACCACAATGCAAGAGGACGACGTCATGTCTTGCAGCAGAACTCCGTATACGCCGACGCGTGCTGCGGCGAATACGCCTATCTCAAGTCCACCACCAATACCTCCTTGATGATCTATGGACGACATACCTCATGCTCCTCGAGAGCGACGGTCTCAACGAGCTCCAACTTCAGACTGCGGGCGTCGGCGATTGGGTGCTGCGTGTACTCAACGAGTGCCATCATCCACAAGCAAAGAGTGAATCCGACGAGCGCGTCTTGGCGTTGGCCGTCTCGGTGGCGTGCTTGGTACTGTCTCACAGTAATCCACATTCAGATTCTATATCGTGAACCCCGCTTCTGACTGACCCTGAGCAGACCAGATATCTTCCTTGCCAGTGGGGGATCGTAATCAAATTCTAAATTTACTTCGGCCTTACACGATATCCGCGCCAAAGGTGAGCATATGACCAACGTTACATGACATGGCACCCACACTGATCCATATTGCAGTGCCTCTCGACAAACGTAAGTGGCGCGGCGGAACGGCGAATCGCAGTATCGACCAGCAGATCGCAGGACCGAGGAGCCGGGCAGGTTACCGTCGCGAGAGAAGTTAGCGATGAAGTCGACATCCGTTCTTTGCCACACTCGAGCTACTACTATAGCCGCTTCGCTATATCCGTTCCCGATCTTGCGACCGCCTCGGTCTTTCTGACCTTTGCGCTCTTGGAGGCAACGCCTCTCCAAGTCCCTCCTCATCTCCCACCGAGTAGAGCCATCGCAATCGCGACGGAGCGCCATGGGCCGACTATGGACGACTTCGCTGCTGTCACTTCAAGAAGGACGCCACTTGTGGCAGATTCATTCCTTCAGTACCAACCTCGTGAATCGAACACGGATCTCGGCACAGAACGGCAACGGCCATCAAGAAGTGCTACCCATGACGAAGACTTCTATCGGATAGCCCGCCACTTGCATGCACCTGCAGAGGCTTGCGAACTGCTAGCGTATATCCCCGGACTGCTCACAGGTGTTTGGGAAGGCTGGTACATGGTCCGCAAGTTCTTGGATTAGGAAATGGTATGCAGCGGCTGACATCCGGAGACAGGTTGCATCTTTGACTTCCTGTCCCTCTCCAAGCGATCCTGGCCCTTGTATCCGCCAAGATTTCGCGTGCAGGCAGCCGATCCAGTTTGGGCTCCAGGAGCATGTCACGTTCAGCCCTTGGCAGCCATTGCCCGTTGAAACCATGGATGGTTTCGATGGACCCGTCGTGCGGAACATCTCCGTTAGCGAGGAAGAATCTACGGTGCGTCGCCGCCGTTTGTTTGTTCGTGGCGCACGATTGTCATATCTTCTTTTACATCTCGTGAAGAGAACGTTGTTCTCTGACGGCAGCACGGAGACTTTGTTTCGTTATGAGCCGTTCTGCCTTAGCGACGCGTCAGAGAGTGGTAGAAATCCTCGTTGTGCCCTAGATGTCGTTATCACTGGCGAGGTGTGCCCCTTTTGTCACTTGATGTGGTATCAGATCCTCACGCTCCGCCCGATAGACGCCCCAGATGTTCGAGGCGGCCTGGGGCTCCTCGAACTTTATCGGACGTGTTCGGTTATCTGATGGTCTGATAAGTTTGACGAAGAAGTCGGTGAGTTTTCCCGTTATTTGCCAGATGCGGTCGACGGTCTTCTCATTGCCTGTCATTAATAGAAAGGCGGTGGTGATGATGGGTGTGGGACGTGGATTTTCGAAGGATATCTACACGGCAGATCCACGATCGCGGGTCACTGGGGCACGTTGGTTGCCCCCGGCCAGGAAGGCATCAGAGGTATTTTCAGCGTGTCCAAAACCCCTGAATAGGAATATATATATTATTAATGAACAATCTAATTAACGGAGGTTTGATATCACCTACACTAGTTCTTCGCTTGCGTTGTAGTTCAGTTCTTAGCATAGTCGTAACTGCGGAAATTGCCTCGAAGGCCTTGGCACGGTGTTCTAAACGTACAAATGACGGACCGACGGTCGCGGATCGCACGCTAAATAGTAAAAAGGCTAGTGCGCACGGTGAAGTTGTCAATGTAAGTTACCGCAGCGAGAGTTCAGATTCACGCGCTGCTGGTCACTCGTCAGTCTTGTCTTGTTTTGGAGGGGGGGTCTTGACTCAAGCTGTGTTAATCTTGCGAATAAACTCTAATGAGGCATATGCATGGAATCAGAAGCCTCCGTTCGAATTCCGTACTGCTCTTTATAATAATAAAAAAAGCGACCCACGCACCATCATATCACACGTCTCAACTAAAACTCTACAGCAAGATTACGAGAATTAACGGGAACGAGTGTGTTCTTGTACGTTCGGGCCGGGAAGGGCAGTGATTTTGGCGGCACAGTCATGCATATTCAAATAAGCCAGGTGGGATGACAGGGAAGAGAGATGGCCGTCCGAAGGTCGCCGTGATTTCATTGTTTCCGCAAATGTTGAAAAACGCGATACCCATTATTCATCGCTCGGAAGCGTCGCTGTGGAATGCGGAACATAAAAAAAACACGGTATGTGGTCGTAAGGGACTACGTAGTGAGTGGAGCTTCTGGGCCAGCGGGGCCGCGTTCTAGAATGCGGTGCACCAAGGAAGCACGGCGGGGCGCGTTGTGTGTGAGAAAAAAAAAGGCTGGAAAAGAAAACGAGAAAACAATGAGGCCGCATGGTTTGGACAAGGTTGACTTTTCGCCCAAGCATGGCGCCACAAATCCGAAACTTGATTCGGTGAGAATGGGCTGTTCGGATCCTCGTCCTATTGGCTAGACAGGATAATGAAGCATCTTTCGCGTGGAGTATCTGTGGGACCGAAAATCAGCCGGTGATGGAGACCGATGGAGGCCAAAGTCATCTAATAGAACTCTGCGAGGGAATTCGGAATAACGGCATGAGAACGCAACGAGAACGTTTTGTTCTGACAAACATGTCGAACTAAACTCTGGGATGGAGCCGGAAATCAAACTTTAACGAAACCGATACCAGTAGTTGAGGACCAAGGTTGAGTGCGAACGCCAACCAGAAGGACGAGTATGGGAGTAATGGACCAAAAACAAGAAACGAGTGTGGGTGTGAAAATAACGTAAGTAAGGTAGTCACATATCACAGTGGCTACTAAGTTAGCGTACAATGATATCGATAAGAAGGATACATGACATGAGGGAAAGGTGAAATGCCATCGTCTTTGGGTGATTGTCGCGTGCTGGTTAGCACCTTTGGGCAGTGCGGAAATTGTTCAGGAGAAAATGTGACGAGTATGTCGATTTGAACACGCATACCAGGTACGATGATCTCGGTGCGGGATGTGACACGATGGACACGGAGATCCCAAGTGAAATGAGGACAGGAGCTTCATTCCCGAGGGACCGGCCCGCATCAGAGGAGTCCTGCAGGAACGAGCAGAGTATCCCTGCGCCATCGATCTTCACGGATGGGCCAACTCGAAAAGTCAAGTTAGCCCGGCTCAAATTGCCGGAACGCCGTAATCAATTGATCCAACGTTGAGGGGGAGGGTTCAACAATAGTATCAGCCGAGAACGCAATTCAATGGTCAACATTACCCGACGGTCATTTCCACGGAATGAGGCAGGATGCGGCTGGTTCACACAGACGACATGATAATATTATTATTGGCGGTGGCGCGATGGGGTCCTCATCGCTTGGGTATGGCGATGAACTCAAGCTTATCCTGTGACAGAGCGCATTGGTAATCAATAGAATGCTCCAGCGATCGCGAGCGAGGGACGATGTGATTACCTTTCTTTGGCGTACCTTCAGGGGTATTCTCACGGTTGTATGGTCTTGTTTTGTTGACTACCGGTAGAGATGCGTTTCACGTCGTTGTCGTCGTCAACTCTCCAAAACTCGTCCATTCTTTCAAGTCTCTTCTTCTAATGGCGTTCCGGTCTCTTGTCATTCTTTCTGCGCTCGTTTCAACCGTACTGGCTCAGTCGTCGGTATGCTCACAACCACATTTCTTTTAATTGGTCTCACTGATCTTTTTTTTCCCAGTCTTACATCCCGTCTGGAATCAGTACAACCTGCTCTAATTATCTCACGTCCTTGAATACCAATACTGGTTTTGTGGGCTGTACCAAACCTTTTACCACAGCCCTCGCGCAGTTCGCTCCAGGTGCCAATACCCCTTCCATCTCGTCCACCATCATCGACACCGTCCTGGGACAGCTCTGCAATACTACCGCTTTCAGTGCATGTCCTCAGAGCACTGTCACCACTGAGCTCAGCGCTTTCTATGCCGCTTGCTCACCCGAGTTGACCTCCACACCAAACGCTCAAGTCAAGTCCATATACGACGTTCTCTTCTCCCTGATACCTCTCAGGCAGTCCATCTGCGCTAAAGACGACAACGGGACTTATTGCGCTGCAAACCTCAACGCCAACTCCCAGCTGGTCGGCTCGGGAGTATCTAACCCACAGACTCTACTGAGCCAATATCTCTATTCCACGCTGGGTACCAGCACAGCCACTCGCCGCGATGCTTCCAACTCCACCCCTGCCATCGTCCCCAATGCCACTACGTACGAGGCTACTAACCTCCTCTTCATGTTCCTCCAGCCTTCGATGGCGACCACCCAGCTCTGCACTACCTGCACCCGCAATATCCTAACTCCCTGGATTACCTTCGGATCAAACAACCCGTATGGCCCCGGCATTGTCAACAGTCTTCTACTTGCAGGTCAAGTCGCTCTTTACCAGAACATCACTGCCAAATGCCCCTCTGGCTTCCTCAGTGGTGCTGTACAGGCTGCAGGTGGTCTATCCAGCGGCCTTCTGAGTGGTGCAGCACCACGTGTTGCCGGTCAGGAGGTCACTGTTGCTGTTAGTGCAATCTTGGGTGTTGCCGCTTTCGTAGCAGCCTTTCTATGAAGGGTTTTATGTCCGTGGGAGTTATATACCATACGCTAGACCTTTGGAACCGTTAGTAAAGCTGGGACATTCCTCCGCTTAGCCGTTGATGTTTTACCGTTTGCTGGGTCGGAGCTAACCTTTTCTTTTTGTCTTGTATATACATACCCAGAATTGCTGCAGCGCACGCTACCATGGTTTTACGAAAACATCCCACATATGGGCTTTATAATGGATCTCTTTGTTTTTCCGACACGGAAGTTTGCGGACAACACTGACGCCCACAAAGTTATGAGATATATTAATACAGATCACGGCGAGGTTTGACAGCTGGCATAGTAGAGAAGCAGCGGGGATCTTGGAAGGCGTAGATCTGGAGCAGGGGACAATAAACTTTTCGTCTACACCAACGAGGTATAACGAAGGAACCGGCGGAATGAAAAAAGTAGACCGAAAAAAAAAAAAAAAAACTAAGATGAGTCTTGATTTCAACATCATCTCCCGGCATACGAAGTCCATGCCGTGCTCCGCTTGGTCAATTCACCAGATCGTTTGGACGATCTGGATGGCCGTCACCATCCTCGGAAATGAGCGGATAAAAAGATTTGTGCACTTGCCAAACAATTCAACAAGTACGTGAGCACTCACAATCCGATTTCAGGCTGCCCCATCAGAGTAAATTAAACCTGGAAAATGAGCACGAGGAAAGCTAGCTCAATGGCGAACACGCAGACAGTCACGATGAAAACATCTAGCCCTGCAGTAACAAAGGGTCGCCCGAATTCGCGTGCCTGCTCCTGTCCCTTTGTCGGTATCGCTTGTCGGTACAGTGCGGACGTTTTTTCGCCAGTGTGGTCGGCAAAGTCATGGCGAGACCGTTGTGCGCGCACGAATGAGACACCGAGGAAG
Source organism: Leccinum angustisporum (assembly GCA_038091055.1). Classification (NCBI taxonomy): domain Eukaryota; kingdom Fungi; phylum Basidiomycota; class Agaricomycetes; order Boletales; family Boletaceae; genus Leccinum; species Leccinum angustisporum. Next base: position 8,529 of record JBBPNU010001205.1, read on the forward strand.
AGTGCAGACAAGATCAGGAAGAGTATGCCGACTTGTCGCGACGTCAGTGGGCGACCAAACGGTACAGCCAACTCTGAGATCGAATGGATTCCTTACTTTTATAAAACCTGACGTCAAAGAGACGCAGGACGGTGATCGCATAACCTAAATTCGCCAGTGCAGAGCGACGATAGGCACCATCAAAGGTTCGGTGCCTTGCCCGGAGCTCAGTGAGCTCGGGGAGATCGATGGCCATAAACGAGTTGGCCCGATGGTTTCTTTGCTCTGCGTTAGCCTCGAGTTCTACGCAGCGTGATCTTTCCCAGACTAACCGATATCGGTGCATGGTGGCAAGAGAGCGTGTGAACTGGTTCGCTTGCAGTTGATTTGGTTCGGTTTACGGGAAATACTAATTTTCTTCCGAGACGCGTTATTTTGCTAGTTCTCCTTTCAATGCTTGGTGCGAAGGTCTCTGGCCGATTGGCTCTGCGGGCTTCTGGATCTAGGTGCGCCTCATACACGTTCATCTTTGGCGACGCCTCTTTATATTTTTTGCAGAGCTCTCGCTCGGACCTCTCTACGGCTGGTTGCGTTCCAGGCATGTCATTCAGCTTCTCGAGAGCCACGGACGACCTAAACAATGTTTGCAGGGCTCATTAGATGTCCTGTCATCTCGGCAGGGTTCTTCCAATGTACGGAATTACTGGTGGTCTAAGCCATCTTCCCCCCAACCCACATTAGAGCCAGTTACACCGGCCACACCCGGGACGTCCGAGGAGACACTTGTTTCAGCAGATCTACCATCCGAGCAAATACTTCAGACTGAAGCCATCGCTCCGACCTCGATTCCTACGCCAGAGCCCATTTCTGCAGTACCCCTAGTGGACGTGTCAGATACAGCGTCCGACATCGCGACTAACATCATTGCACCGTTGCAATATGGAGACTTTGCTGCACTAGGACTGACGAGTTGGTGGCCGTCGGGTCTCATCAGCTGGTCCTTTGAGCTGTTCCAAGTGAGCACCGGCATGCCGTGGTTCTACACCATCATCTTGGGCTCGTTGTTCTGGCGAGCAGCCCTCATTCCCTCCGCGCTGACGAGCATACGCAACTCTGCAAGGCTCCGTCCGTACTCGGAGCAGATCAAAGCACTCGACGATAAAGCGCAGGGTGTCAAGGACCGAGCGGTACAGATGGAACTCATGTTGAAAAAGCAACAAATGATGGAGAAGGCAGGGGTGTCCCTTCGGTCCATGTTCCTTCCACCAGTCATTCAGATGGTAGGAAACTTTGGATTGTTTTTCGCCATCAAAAGTATGGTGACGTTGCCGGTGATGCAACTGACGCAAAGCGGCGTCTGGTTTTTGCCGGATTTGACGCTCACTGGTGACTATATTATGCCTGCATTGGTGATCCTCGGTATGAACCTCCAGTTTTCGGTGGGTATACGTTGTTGGTTGGGTCGAGTGGGTTCTGACATGGGACTCTTAGATCATGAAGAAGGAATTAGACCCTACGAAACCTGTCATGGCTCACACTATGAATGTGATGCGAGTGGCCTCCCTTGCGACATTACCCATGATGTCCTGGATGCCGAGCGTGAGTACATCAATTTCTTTTCGAAGCGGACACTGAAACCGGTCCAGGGGTTGTGGCTGAGCATGCTGACTGGCATGGCGCTGTCGGTTACCCAGTCTGCTTTGTTGAGAATGCCACGCATTCGCCAGGCGCTCGCGATACCCCCAGCGCCATCGATGCCGCCGGTGACGATGAGGGATACGGGCAAATGGATCTTGGAGTGGTATAATCGGGCCAAGGTAGAGGCGGTGACCAACCATGCGGCG